>JBBMOE010000006.1:8480820-8651106 GCA_037975065.1 Chaetodon trifasciatus
AAAAAAACCCTTAACAAAAAACTCTTTGTGTTCTGCCATAGAAAGATTGAAACTGTTAGAAATCCTTCTTATTGATAACTTTTCCTGAAGTTACGTAATTCTCTGTTTGAAATTTTGAAGTTGATTTTGGGTTTTTTTTTCCTTCTTGACACAAGTTTACTTGACAGCAACTAAATTTGGAAATGGTGTTTTTTTCCCTTTTGACTTACTGTCGTATTTTTACCCTCACAAGATATTAAAGTTGAATTTTTACTTTCTCATGTGATGCAACAGCTTCACTCCTCTCATCAGGGATTTCCCCGTCCCCGTCGTTTGAACACCACTGGTCATTCACGTTGCTTGTTTTGTTGCTGCGGTTGTGTAACGGCCTGAAGGGCCTTTTTGTCTTTGGTTTTTGCAGATCAGCTCCCGTCAGAGGATGAAATCAAAGAGGAACCCGCTCACGTTCTCCCTTCTGTTTTCCACCTCATTCACTGGCCGCTCATGCCTGCACACACTTCTCTGTTATAGCTGTAGCCACAGTAACAGGACCAAGAATGTGTGTGTGTGTGTGTGTGTGTGTGTGTGTGTGTGTGTGTGTGTGTGTGTGTGTGTNTGTGTGTGTGTGTGTGTGTGTGTGTGTGTGTGTGTGTGTGTGTGTGTACCTGTGTGTTTGTGTGGCTGCGGGATGTCCTTGCAGGGCTTGAGAGGTAACCAATTAGGTTGCTTGATTTTATCACGGTGCTACCAGGAGGGATTACTGCTATATAAAGAGCCAATGTGAGCAAACAAGATAATGGGAGCTGTTCCATATTCACAGTTTCCAATGAGTCAGCTCACCATCTCTTTTAGCCTGTTGAATGGTTACTGGCAAGTAGAAGACCCACTTAGAAAATCTTATTAGAACAGCTCAATCCCAACTTAGATTTTTTTCTTTTGTAATCAGCGCACGAGGTTTGCCTGCTTTCACATTTAAATGTCACTGCGGTTTGTGTCGATGTCTGTTTCTCTGACCTTTCTGTCAGAAAAAGTTTCCTCAAGCCAAAACATCCCTACGCTACCACTTGATGATTTACAGTTCTACTGGTATGGTGAAGTATTAACTCCCCCCTTCTTTCCTTCCTCAGAAATTCAGACGGAGAGTTCAGGAGTCCACCCAAGTCCTGAGAGAACTGGAAATTTCGTTAAGGACCAATCATATAGGGTGAGTCACTGCAGAGCTGTGTGAAGCTTGCGTAGTGTTGAATGTCCAGGACCTGGTTATATTAGATTCAAGGGAGAAAAGTCTGACATTCCACACACTCTGAGACGTTGACACTAACCCCCACCACCATCCCCCATTCATCTCGGGTGCTAATATTACACATAAAGCCATGAGGCGATGGAGAAAAGATGAATCAATTGATTGTTTGGGATGGCTGACACATGAGCAGCCTCTGGAAGGAAAACACATTTTTCTTTCAGTCGTTGAGCCGCACAGCTTGATGCATCAGTGTTTCGGTCTGCCCTCCTCAAGAGGTGCTATTGTAGAGGTTGCCTAAGAGATCGTGATTTCACAACAGATAAAAACACTGAAGTATTCATGTGTAATTCCAGGTACTCCACCATAACAAGCCTCAACCTGCTACAGCTGATATTGATTCAGTGTTGTACAGTCAAGCCTCAAGGAAAGATCAATATCTCAATGAGCGTCACACAATGTCTCAGTGTTTTGTCTCTCTCTAGGTCACGGGGCCTATCTCTGTGATGAGAAACCCTGATAGTTAAAGACTGTGATGGATTGCTCGGCATTGTTAATGAGGCCTAATGCATTGTGGGATCTGTAGGATCCAGGACCCTCATTCATCAAGATAACATCTAAATGAATATGTGATGGTTGGATAAAGAACTGCAGTGCACAAAGAGGACAATAGTACAACTTAAGTGCCAAAGACTATCAATTTGCTTTAAATATTCTTTATAGTTGATGCATTTTATAACCTAACAGCTCTTATTTTATGCAGAATGACAAACAAGACAAATCTCGGGGAGTACAACTGGATTTCTTTTAAAAACAAAATTTCAGTCTGAAATAGATAATTACCTTGTTTTCCAAATAAAAATGGAAGTGCACTTCTTCAGGATCATTCGTTGGTCATTTGTGCTGACATTTGTGTGTCTGTGATATAGGAACTGATCCTCAGGGACATGAAAATATTAATAAATTGGATTCTATGTGCGCAAATGAGCGTCTAACGCTGTGTGTATAGGAGGTTCATAAATGAAGCCCCTGGGTTCTTTGGTAGGAGTGAGGATGAGGGCTAGCAGCTGGGAGGGATGTTGAAGGTGGGCGGTCACAGGAGACGTGGAGACACCATCAAGGACAGGAAGAGGCAGCCATGAGAGCATCCGCTGACCACAGACTGTTGTGACAGCAAAGACACAGAGACACACTGGTTACACAACAGTCACAGGATCTCAAACGCACGCACACACACACACACGCATACACGCAAAGGTTATCTAAACTACATCTCTTAATCCCTCTGCTTTTCTCTTTTTCCTCCCTCCCACACACATATTGCTTTACTTCAAATCGTCTTTTTCACTGACTCTCACACAAATCATGTCGTGTTTCTGACAACACGTCTCTCACACTCCTACACACTGATTACACACCGATCATATTCTGCTCCTCAAACCAAAATAAACTCAGACCGCAGCCAGACACGACATCCGCCTGGCAAGTCAGTCAAGGCACTGTTTACATGGATTAACTCTTTTGAGAGACCTCATGTTGGTAAACTAGATTACATAAATAATCTACCTAATCTAGATTAGACAATGAAGCATTACCATAATGGCAGGGGGACGTGGGGGAGAGATTGAGATAGTACAGGAGGGGGTTGGCGAGAGAGCCGGATGTCACCCGCTCAGACGGTGAATGCTTACTGCGTCTTTTCAGAGTGAAACAGAGAAATATATCCATCATGGAGGCTGCGTATAATAGGCAGATTGTCCCTGTACGAGCGCTGCTGATGGTAACGCGGCCCCCTGCCTCCCTGCCTGCTCCTCACATGTTGCTCAGTGGTCAACAACATGTGGTGAATGGGAGGATTGTTAGTTAGTGTCCTGGGGTAATGACTACCATGTGGCCCAAAAAGGCCACACCTCCAAGCCCTTTTAAAACACGACCAGCCCCGCCAGGCACCGCTTTACTGTGCGCTCTTTTAGCCTCGCTGGCCCCCATGTAGTTACACCACTGGGGAGCTAATAAAGAAGCAGCTAGTTGATTTTTAAAGCAGTTTAGCCTCACATCTTCATCAGCACGGTACCACTCAACAGCCTGCCTGCGTGTCATTATGTTTATGCCCCGCAAATTTCTCTAATCACTGAGTGATCGGGTCTGTCGAAGCAGTCGGAGCTCCAATAAAAAGACGTGGGCACCTTCATAGGATGCCATTAAATAAAGATGCTCTGTGATTCAGCTCACACTGCTTATAAATATGGAGGGAGAACAGCGCATGCCAAAGGTAGTGGAGCTTTCCTGCGAAAAGCTCAGCTTTTCTGTGCAGAATAAAAAATGAAAGCCCGCCGAGTGCTGAATGGGTGGCCCACTTCAGTGCCTGTAAGGAAGGTGAGAATGGGCTTTTGATCATTCTGGGGGCTTGTCTCTACCAGAGCTAGAAACTATGTGTGTGTGTGTGTGTGTGTGTGTGTGTGTGTGTGTGTGTGTGTGTGTGTGTGTGCGTGTGTGTGTGTGTGTGTGTGTGTTGTGGGGAAACAGAGATAGAGAAAACAGGCAGAATCAGTAATGAGATTTTGTATGTGTGTGGATGCCACTGCTTTTGCAAACACGTGCATGTTTGCTCCCCTGAGCCAGGAAGCTTTGAAGTTTTTCAAATGGGTCATTACAATTCTTCTCGGCAAAGCGAGGGAGAAGCTGAGGGAAGGAGGGTGAATAATCTGAAATATCTGTATGCCAAGGTCAGGTGTGGTCACAGCCTGTGTAGAGGAAGTGACACATTATATACTATACAAATAAGGGTCTCAATATCTTAATGTATATTTCCATTATTAGTAGAATAAGTGGATAGACAAGAGCGAGAAAAAGCCCAAACATTCCCCTCCAACTGCATTGACTACTACCCATTAAATATGAAGCATTTAGTGATTTAGTTATTAAGACAGAGTATGGTTTCTTTCCAGGTGGAAAGGAAAGTAATTCCAAACTGACCAAACGGTTTCACAAGAGTTTGTGTGCTGCTAAACTTTTTGTTGAATCTAACTTGTTTTCGTCTCTCTTCAGGTGGGTGAGGGAGTTCTTAAATGAGGAGAACAAAGGTCTGGACGTGCTGGTGGAGTATCTTTCTTTTGCACAGTATGCCGTCACGTAAGTCGCTACCAGCTCGGTCTCTCTATATCACCATAGTCTGTCTGCAGAAGCGACAAGCAAACAATGCTGCCATTCTGCAGCGCTGCTGATGCATCTCCACACAGCACCAGCACCACTGCGGCTGCTGCCTGCTTGTCAGAAACACTGAGTCACTCGGGGCCCATTGCTGACACATTGGCACTGTGTGTTCTACCAACCATAAGCTTCTATTCATAGATTGACGGTGTGATTATTAGTCAGTCACAAGGTCCCTGTTCAGGGCCAAAGAGCCACGCAGTTAAATTTTTAATTCACTCCCCCACTTCACCATATGTTATTATGGTCTGTCCACATTATGAATGGTTAGCCGTAAAAGTGTGTTTACCCTCAGTACCGCTGCAGCAGCATTTAAAAGTCATGGAAATGGCCGGACTAAAAACTGGAATAGATCATGACAGGTATGCTGTAACTACCAGCTCTTTCCAAGGTGTCTGCCAAGTACAACAAAACACGAGAGCTTTCGCTTACCTATTATGTCTAAACTAAAACCTCAAATTTTAGCTTTAGCACTGGACTTGAGCACATTTTCACTTCTGCCAGCGATCATTAAGACCAGTTCCTGACCAATATAGGTGATACAGTATACAGACCTAGTACAGATATATCTCTATTTTTATATTTATATTTGATTATGTTGAGCTACTGATGTACAGTAATATATACAAGTGTGTGTGTACTAGCCTGCTAACTGATGAGGCTTTAACCATGGTTGGTTATAGCAGTGTTGGTGACGTGCTGGTTAGCGTAGCATGTTATTATCTCATGTTCTCTTATTGTTCAGAATTAGTTTATTTGGTGAAGTTTGATATATTTGTGTGATTCTTTCAATTTTTGGTTGCATCCGCAGGATTTAATGCAAGTTGCTAATTTGTTAGCTAAATTAATGTAATGTAATGTTGTCTTAGCTAGGCTAGTTTAGCTAGGCTGGTTAACTTGATGGTAAAGTACTTTGATGACTGGCAAGGAAGGGCCTTTTGCTAGCACAATATTATCCAAGTGTTAGCTCACTTTGGCATCAAATATTTTACCATTTCTGTCATTTTCAAACAATTTTCAGCTGTAAAATGTTCAGCCTCAGCCGTACTTTTATTAACCACATTTTATTGATTCTTGAAAAATATTCTATGTTAAACAAAAGAGGATCATGGGTGTCACACTGTTCCTTATTTTATGTCTTGTTTTCATGGTGCGACAGGTTTGATGGAGACTGTGTGGAGAACAACCCTGAGGCTTTGATGGATAAGTCTAAGCCCTGGAGCCGCTCTATAGAAGACCTACATGGAGGAAGCACCCTGCCATCCCCCATCACTGGGAATGGCATCACACGCGCTGGGCGACATTCCACGTTACGGTATGATGCACGCAATCATTGATGGCTAACAAGATTCACCATTCACCATGTGGCTGGTGTCATTTCTAACTTTCTACAGCTAACTTTGACTTTCAGGGTTTGTTTTTTCCCCCTTGTTGTCTTATTTTAAGCCAGGGCATTGTGGTTGTATTGTGATTATTTTGAGAAGTCACACATTTCACATGATGCCGCTGTAGCCCCTTTATGTGGTCATGAGGTCTGTAAGACTTTAAATGGCTTACGACACACTTCTGCAGCAAGCGGCAAACTACCATTTGTCTAGACTGTCACACTCAGGCTGATATTGTTTATGATTATGACACACAATTGACAGCAACCTTTCATGTGACAGATGATGCAGCAGAAGACAAAGCTCTGTTTTATGGAGCAAATCTTTTTTTTTTTATGTTTTGTTTTTATGAACACCAAACAGACCATTTTAACTCCAAATCCTGCACACAGAGGATTTCACAGCAGTTAATTCATAAGCCCATGCTAATATAAGCACAAATCCCATTCAGTTGTGCATTATTTCTTTAATCCTCCCTGTCATTCCATTGATGTTTGCCCTTAGTTTTCATGCTAAGCACTGAAGATAATACACGTGGAATAAGTCAGTGTAGTGTAGGCAGAATGGACATGTTTTCACCCTTTTTCTCTCCTGTATAAAAATAATTTCATTGGAAGGCTTTGGTGGGAATGTCCTGTGTTTGCAGCAGTTTCTTCTGCACGTTACATTTTGTAATATCCAACGATCCAGATGTCCCCTCATGTCGTCTCTCTCGAGCATGTATAGTGTTTGTGTAACAGGTCAGAGTGTCTTCACTGAGGCTAACTGTCTCTTCTGTTCTGTCCTGGTGTTCCTCCATAGTCATCTGCTCTTCTGTCTGCCAGTCTTCCACAGCAGGCAGGTTCACTTTGCAGGCTCACAGTGAGCTTTCAGCAGCCTTAACCCTGCATCCCTGCTCCCTCCCAAGACACACACACACAAACACACACACACACACACACACACACACACACACACACACAATCCCCCTGCCTCATTGTACAATATACCTCCCTGCTAGCGCTGCCCAGTTTATTTGTCCCGCTGTCTGTGTCGGGGATGTGAATTATTTGTACTGCCAGCCTCCCCTCCTGCGCTTCAGACAGAATTCTCCTTTTCCTCGGAGCAAATAGGTTTTTCTGCACTCATTGTTCTTGCCTCTGTGCCTGTGTGCTGCTTGTGTGGCTCCCTAAATGCCATTCTGTGCAAAAGCTAGCCTAGTTTCTACAAAAGCACTGTAAAAGCAAAGGCTTTTACTAGACTACAACCACTAATGATAGATTAGGTAGCCTCTGAAAGTCTTTGTATTTTGGATGCATTATCTGTGAGAGGTCACATCAGTTATGAAGCATTTGCTTTCATCTGCTGTAGGCAGTTTTCTAATTCTTAAGTGTCCATCATACAGAATCTTTGTCCCTTTACTGTGTTTATTTTGCTTTAGATTAGTTTTGAATTGGAATGATGTAAGATCACTAAGAGCCAAACTAAGATTTGCGTGTCTTCCACATTCTGCCACCTTAAAGGACACCGAGCACACTGAGCTGTCCCAAGTGCTCTCAAATGCGACGGTATGTGTGACGAGCTAGAAATAAGTAGCTGTGTTAGACGTGTTTTATAGCCTGTAGTTATCGTTGTAGTGGTCGATGTTCTGTGGTGTTATGTAGAACATGCTCTGTTTATTGTGGTCGTGCCCTTTTGAGAAAATGGGCACGATTATTATTCTTTTTTTGTATTCTTGTCTTATCAACTGTTAAATCCTGGATGGCACCAAATTTTGACGGCACCTCTCTCTTCTCCTCTTCCTTCAGTTTCGAATATCTTGTCTGCTTCAATTTCATTCAATTTGGCTCTGAAATGTGACAAACAAATAAAGCAGGAAAATTCTGTTTATCTCTGACTTGGAGAACATCATCCATGTCTTCATATGTTTTTAGAATAATCATTTTATTCCTTCTCTGGAGAGCTGATCGGAAATGAGAACCATATTACTGTGTTAATGGCTTCCCTCCACAGATTTCCTGCTTATATTTGGGAGCCCCTTTCCCATGCTGCAGTGTCAGACCTGAGATCCCTGGAAAGCCTGTGTCTACTCTTAGATGCAGAGCTAACTGTTGTGGTTACTCATTAGCCACCTGAACACTCACACTCTATTTAGGCTTTCGAGGTGCAACTTTAAACTGTATCTGTATATTTTTGCTTGTTCTCTGTTTGATTGGATTTAGTTTCCTGGTTCAGTCATTTGTTCTTTTCTGTAAAGCTCTTTGGATCAACTGTGTTGTGTTTGATGTGCTATGTACAGTTTAGTTGAGTCATTTCAGACAAGTCAAAGCAGATCAAGGTGTCACATTTTGCTGGTGTTAGGTAATCATTTATCATTAGTGCGTCTTAAGAAATTTTGTTACTCATTTCCTGCTTTTTGTGCCACTCCTCCATTTGGGTGTTGATTAATCAGGAGAGGAAAACAAAGCTGGATGAACTCCTTTAAGATTGCTTTTACTGCCATGTGAAGCGGATGGTGGAGTTCTTTCTCATGAATCTGCTGCTTTTATGTCAGCTAGTTTTGAACCATGTCCTGCTGAACATGTGTAGGATACTCAGATTCAAAGCACTCAGAGGCACATTTGTTTTCAAGCTTATTTCCATGCGAACTTTCCTAATTAAAGAATAGCTCTTTACTATATTTGTCCTAAAACCATCTCGCCTCTTTTTAGACAAACACACCACTCTGTGACTCACACAGCAGTCACACCTTTAGACATGCGAGCTGACACGAATCGGCGTGTCTATCAGTAGCCCGGAGGCACATTTTTCTCCAGAACTCGGGCTGGTAATTGAACCTCGTGACAAAAGTCTGAAAATAAACCGTTTTGCTCTGACTGGCTCTGCATATTATTCAGTAATACAGCTGCTCCAGCATTTCTCGTTTTATCGTGAGAGCTGCACCAGGAGGAGAGGCCTTGTTTTTGTCCGCACAATCACTGGGCTGCATGCAAATGACTGGCTTCTATTGTGTTAGCTGTTAGTGATATCTTTGTGAAGGACATAAAATAAAACAATTGAAAGGGGGCATCCTGTGGCCCATGGCGAGGCTGTAGATTATGTGGTCTTTTGTGCATGTTAATGTAAGGTGGCGTGGCAGTTTAATAGCCTCCCTGTGTGGAGGAGGTGGTGTGTGACGGAGGCTCTTTGGGAAACGCTTTCTTATTTATCCATTGCGCTTGTGTTTGTGTTCAGACGCTCACAGACTCATCAACATCTCTTTATCGCTGAATTGTTGTTTCTGTCATTTGTTTTAGTTGCAACACACTGCCAAGTCGGAGAACTCTGAAAAACTCCAGACTGGTCTGCAAGAAAGAAGACGTCCATGTCTGCATCATGTGCCTGCGTGCTATCATGAACTACCAGGTCAGCCCTCTGCACTCCCCACAGGGCGTCCACACAGACTGCATGTCCCTCCAGAATAAAGCTCACTTATCTCACTCAAGCCAATTTGTTCCACCGCTGGTTCTCCATGTTTCATTTATTATACAGAGGAATGCACGTCTTGCTTATTCTGTGGGTCCTCTTCTCTGTTAATTAGCTTATTTGTCTCTGTCTTATTCCCTCTTCTTTGTTTTCCATCTTCCAGTATGGCTTCAACATGGTCATGTCTCACCCACATGCTGTGAATGAAATTGCACTAAGTCTCAACAATAAAAATCCAAGGTAAGTTAAACCAAAATGTTTAAAATGACTTAAAGATCAACATTTAAAGAAGTAAAAGCAGTGTTTTTTCGGATACATTATGTGTTTTTTACATGAATACCTGAGTGTTTTAAATAGCTCTTTGCTCATACAGAAATATCATGAGATTTGTTACATTTGGAGCTGAAAACATCCAGATATTTTACCAACAAAGACCCAAATCCATAATGGAACATTCAGAGTCCAACATGAGCCTCAGTGCACCTGCACTGTCTGGTCCAGAGTGAGTGTCTTTGTGGCTCAGGGGCACATTCATCCCGACAGCGGGGTCAGGGCACCGCCGGCACACTCCGCTGCAGTGGCAGCTGCTTACTGAAACAGCCAGCAGAAGGGCTCTCCTCTGAGTGTGTGTGTGGGTGGGTGTGTGTGTGGGTGGGTGGGTGTGTGTGTTTTCACTTCATGCCCTGAGGCTCGTGGATTTCCTCAAAAGTGGATGTGAAACTACTTCACATCACCTGTCACATATCATCTCAAACAGACAGAGAAATCCTGCATGGATGAACTGGAGAGTGGACGCATGCACACACACACACACACACACACACACACACCCACACACACACACACACACGCACGCGCGCACACACACACACACACACACACACATGGATTAGGCCTGAAGCATTCATTTTTGATACCTGCCTTTTAATCCAGTGGATCAGATGAAAATGTGGAGCCTTTTTGTTTTTTTCTTCCTCTCAGGTTGTGACATAACATATTTTCAATGAGTTATTTAAGGCAGACCTCATGTCCTCAATACGTCAACATAATACATTTTTACAAAGTTGTGTTACTTTAAAAACAACTTAAAAAGATATTAATTGTAATAAATACTATAATTGATCCACTCCACACAGAGGTTTCAGCACTGGCAGGATGTTGAATTACACTGTTTTCCACTTTGTTTGCTCCATGTTTAAGTACAGGTTTGCCGCAGCGCTGGCGCTTGTCATTTACTAACCATTGCTGCGTTTATTTTCTCCTTGTTTTGCAGAACTAAAGCCCTGGTCCTGGAGCTCCTGGCGGCAGTTTGTCTCGTGAGAGGAGGCCACGAAATTATTCTCTCTGCGTTCGACAACTTTAAGGAGGTACAAGCTGCACGTAGAGAGGAAGTGAGGTCTGAGGAGACGAATATGTCATTACATTTCGCCTGTGCCGTTTAAAACAGTGACTCAGCCCTGGAGGAATGCTCCCCAGGCAGGCGTGAGACCAGCAGATTTCTCATTCCTGCACAGAGGATAGCATCTAGGAATTCTTTTGTCCACAGATTAAAGACAGCGGTTTAGCTGCATTACACAGGAGGACTCGTTCGACATCCAGTGAAAACTGTTACGTGTGTGTCAACAGGATTTGGCAGACACATCAAAGCTCAGAATAGCAGAGAGAAAGATGTACCAGACAGCCTTGCCTGACCCTTGCCTGTCGGGATGAAGTATTCTGGCTGCTGGAGAAAAGAGTGGGAGGTTTATGATGGAGTGGGCGCTAACAGCCGCTCCATTTTGTAGCATACAGCCCGCAAAAATGGGCTGACTGCAGTTAATGCAATATTTACACCCCTGAATGAAATATTGAGTGTTGCTCTCAGTGGCATTAGTGGGAGAATATAAGGCTTTGAGAAAATGTAGCTCGTCTAATGAGATGAAGGTTACTGTCATAATAGAGTAGGCAGCAGGAAGCATTTGAGGACACATTTCTGTATCTTTTTTTGCAGATTTTGGTTGTTTATGTTCCCCCTTCAGTTAAAAAGCAACACTCTCAGATGTAATGTCATCAGGTCTAGTTTGATAAGTGACTTTGACATCCCAGGTTTGATGGAGGGGCTGCAGGCTGAGACTTGAAAACATTATTCAGAGGTTTTTGGATACAGACGCCCCTCCTCTTTCTCCCTCCCTTTCTTCTCAATTCTTTATCATGCTCCATCTCACTCATTGCCCTCCAGATGAACCGTCTGAACCGCAGAGCATCTCTTTCTCTCTGCTCCTTTCTGTCTCCCAAATTCTAGTTCAAATGTGCTTCATTGGCAGGACAAAAGATTCCAGTATATGTGGTAAAAGTTGTACCACAAGCCACATTAAACAGTGTACATAATCAGACGGCTTTATAGAAAATTGAAGAATGAATATTCCTCTGAAATCAGCTCAGAATCTCTGAGGTTATGGCAATCTGTGATGTATTTAGCAGCTTACATCATTCATCTTCACTATTTCTTCTGTCGCTGTGCAAGGGCAGCACAGAAATTAAAGCTTAAATCAGAAAAGTTCTTGTCTGAGGCAGCATATTTCATGGTTTTTGTGAATTATGAGTCTGTGCTTTCACCTCTGCATCAATCACTGAGGGTTGCTTTCTATGTCTAGACTCCGATAAATACAATAAGTGAGATGTGGTTTGTTTTGCAGGTGTGTATGGAGACGCAGCGGTTTGAGAGGCTAATGGAGTATTTCAAGAACGAGGACAACAACATCGACTTCATGGTATGTTCACGCACACACTCCTAATGGCTTATTGATTGCACTGCAATCCCTCGAAAATCCTACATCGCCTGACAAACCGCACATGGCTTATGGAGGTTTTTGAGCCGAAGAAGCCGTGAACGAATGCTGTTTCTTCATTATCACTGTCAGATGTTTAGAGGCAGCGCTTAGGACTAAATGTAATCTCTGGGTTAGACAGGTGCACAGGGAGCTGTACATGTCCAGATGTGATGAAATAAAAGCTTGAATCACAGTGTCAGCTGCTCAGAGAGAAGGAGATTTTGTTTATTTTGAACACTGCTGCAGGTGTCCTCATATGTTTGTCCAAAGTCAGAAATAACCCAAGGAAGATAACAATTTTGCTTCCAGTTCGATACACACTCACAGGGCTATCAGTCTCTGTGCGAGCCCTCTAATTTTTCTCATCACAGCACAAACTACACATGTGTGGTGCAGTGCATGGAGGATTGAGCCCTCAGCGAGGAACCCTTGCCAAGTCTGTCATTTCCAGGCCGAGTGGTGCTAATTACCCTGGCAGATAAGAATAAAAGACACTGTGAAGAAAGTGCCAATTTAGACATGATTTTATTCACTGTGTATCCATCTGAGTGACTTTAGTAGATGTGAGGCAAGTAGTGTATGTGTGTGTGCGAGTGAGTGAAAACCAACAGATGCTGTGTTTGAATAGGCCTTCAATAGGACTTCTGTCACAAGTCCGCCAGCAGTCCCTCGGTAGGCTTTCATGTGACTAAAGCAAACAGACTCTGTCAAAGCTGCCATGTCGCACCAAGACAACTGAGCTTCTTATCGGAAGTTCATTAAGGCAGTGTCAGGATGAGAAGAAGTGTGTGTGTACAATACACTCTGTGCAGAGACACCCCCCCCCGATCTGTTTATGCAGGCTCCCGTAAGTCAGCCGATGCAGTTGAAGTGGTTGATTTTGTTTATTTCTTTTTTTGGATCCTTTTTTAATCTGGCAGATAAACTGGATCAGGCACAATAATGAGGACTTATACACACAGTTTCAGTGGATGTCAAATGAAAAGGAAATAGATGTGATAATGTGCATTAAGCCATTTCACAGAAGTAACAGCTGCTGTGTAAATAGATGAGTCAATTAACACATTTTTATCTTCATTCATTTGGATCTCAGGACCATGTAATTTTTATTAACAAATCCTCCTTTACTAACTGTATTTCTCCTGTTTTTTATTCCCCAGGTGGCCTGTATGCAGTTCATCAATATAGTCGTGCACTCTGTGGAGGACATGAACTTCAGAGTTCATTTGCAGTTCGACTTCACCAAGCTGTGTCTGGACGACTACTTAGACGTGAGTTGAGACATAATGGTGCAGGACAAATGGACAGAATCTTATTAGTCAGCTCAGTCCAGAGCTTAGGTTGTCACTATGGCACCCTTGAGACAGAGAAGCAGTCAATAAAGGCTTTTCCCTCAGAAAAAAAACTGGTCAGTTTAGTAAATCCTCATGTCCTGCCCCGTTATGTAGGTGAGATCGATGCTGGCCTCGGAGGAAGAGATGTCAGCCTTGAAACATAAGATATCTCCCTAACTACCTTGATCTTATCATCGCAATATCTCCTTCTTAATGTGTGCATGTTATCCAGAAACTAAAGCATACAGAGAGCGATAAGCTGCAGGTCCAGATCCAGGCCTACTTGGATAATGTGTTTGATGTGGGAGCCCTTCTGGAGGATGCAGAGACCAAAAATGCTGCCCTGGAGCGCGTGGAGGAGCTGGAGGAGAACATGTCACATGTGAGTATGATCCATGGTTGATTTTACTCTCTGAAAATGCACAAAAGTGACTCCGCAGTCTCATTGCTCTTCTGTCGCTGTGGGTTAATGTCCAGAATGTTCGGAGGGTGATGGTTCAGAGACTTGATAGGGTGCATGGCAGTCTGTTTGAAGCTCTGTCACAGTTGCTTATTATCACACAGTACCATCTCGGAGTGGGATTTACTATGATCTCATGCTCTTAACTGTCAGCCACCGTAAAACGACTGTGAGAGCACATTATATATGGACACACACACACACACACACACACACACACACACACACACTCTTCTTGCAGCATTAATAACTTTTAAGGCCTCACAATTAGTATTAATCCAGACAAAGATGAATGTTAATTGTCCCACATCAGTGCCCTGCTGGTTCTCTTTGTTGACATATTGAGTTGGATGTTGTCATTGCAATGAGTTCATGTCAACGTGTGACCCTTTTCCACCTGGCTGTTGCTCTTATAGATGACGGAGAAGCTGCAGGACATGGAGAACGAGGCCATGTCCAAGATCGTGGAGCTGGAGAAGCAGCTGATGCAAAGGAACAAGGACCTTGAATCAATCAGGGTCAGATTCCAGCTCTGACATTCACATTCACCTTTTAATGTGTCGTATAAGAATTCGTATTACCAACTACAGTACAAATAGAAAGGCAATATTTATGCATCTTCTGCATCCACACATGGCATAACATATTTACATTGTATCATCATTTTCCAGTAAATTGGTTTTAAATCAGTACATTGGATTATTTTTTGTTTGCCAGCAAAGCTCCTGATGAGCTCCACGGTTCCTCAAGTTTTTTACCAATCTGTCCTTGTCCCTCTCCCACACAGGAAGTCTACAAAGACACCAACTCACAGGTACACTCGCTGCGGCAGATGTTGAAGGAGAAGGATGAGGCCATCCAGCGACAGAGTAACCTGGAGAAGAAGATCCACGAACTGGAGAAACAAGGCACCATCAAGATCCACAAGAAGGGAGACGGAGACATCTCTATCCTGCCCTCACCTCCCTGCGGCGTGGAGGGCTTGCCAGGTGCTGTGATTGGAGGAAACGGTGCAGTTGTCGGTCCAAACCATGTGGGAGTCGTAGCGGGAACGCCCACTCCTCCACCTCCGCCTCCTCCACCCCCTCCACTGCCAGTGAACGGCACGTGTAAGTTTAATATTAGTCCACTTTATTAGCATATAAACTGTTAATCACACATTTTTCAGTAGATAATTTAGATCATTATGAAGTGAAACTTAAAAGTTGCTAAACACCCTCCAATAGTGAGACTCTAAACGTCAGGATTAGAGATGAACAAATGTGCATCACTTGCCACCGCCTTTTGTTTACCATCTTTCCCCTCTCCCAGTGTCAAATGGACCATCATCGGCCATTCCTGCAGCAGCTGCTCCCCCACCACCACCGCCTCCTCCTCCACCTCCGCCTCCTCCCCCAGGGCCGGCCTCGGAGATCTCAGCACATCTGCCTCCTCCTCCTCCTCCTGCAGCCCCCCCACTGCCCGGTTGTGGGACACCCACTGTCATCATGAACTCTGGGTTAGCAGGTAAGGTCATTTAATGGGAAAATTCTTTTTCTACATGTATAAGGACCTCACAGTATTGATTTCCACAATAAACATCGTTTAGAGCAGCAATATCAGTACGACAGATAATCATACTGCCATTAGCTCCAGCTGCAGCTTTGCTTCCCCTGTCAAGCTATAAGGAAATCCAGCTGTATTCCAACTACTTTACAAACTTTAAACGTTAATGCCACATTAACACTTCCTGCAGCTGCTTCATGGTAAAAGCCTTCCACTGGCTGGAATGTGTTGAAAGTATACTTGAGTTAAGAAATGCTGCTGGAAGGCTTTCACTGTGAAGCAGTTGCATGCATACAGTTGCCATTGAATGGCTATGGCTTGTTGCTCAATTAAGATAAATCTAAATCTGTATTTGTTGTTAGTCACTACTTGCATTCAAGAGTTCATTGTTTGGTGCACCAGAACAGTATAGCATGGATAGATGGAATATTATAATCTAATGTAACAACAAACCTAGTAATTTTCAGTGGACTAAACTATATATCTTGTCAAATTATGCAATTTATATATGTTTAAAGACAGTTTGAGCTAAGCTTTCGAAATCTAACCTTTCAAACTTACTGTCAGGCAAGCTCCTGCACAGATAAGTACTGATAAGGTGGGGTACTCGTGACTCGGTGAATTAGACATTTCTGTAAGCAGATCAGCCTGTTTTGTACTGTATGTAGATGAGGGTGTGCATTCCTTAGTATGCCCTTATTTATTTCAACTGCACAAAGCAACAGGCCTTTGTTTGGAGCAGGCTTGTATTAGAAAGCATGCGTTTATTTCTAATACCTTTTGATTTCATGAGAATAATTGGTCATGTTTTAATACAAAGTCTCCTTTTGATCTGGTCCTGTTTGCCCTATTAAAGTTACTGCATTGCGCTGTTAATTCAAACTAAACACTTCCTGTATCTTGAGATCCTTTACTCTACCAGGTGTGTTTGGGATGTGCATGTGTAAGCTTTCTCACTAACTCTTGCCAATTTCTTAATGATTTGTCTTTGGATTGTTTCTTTTTCTGCCAACCAGAGGGACCCATCAAACTTTTCTGTAGGTTCCGCTTGTCTTGTTTGGTGTTTTGTCCCTCACTGTTCCCTTCCTTTATCACAAGTTTTGAAAATGGTATTTTCAGTCTCAGACTCGCAGTAGAAATTCAGGAACACCTCCCATTTGTGTAACTTGAAGCCTCTTCAGAATAATTCATAATTGTGTCCTGTTTTTTTCAAACACATTTTCTGTTTTTTAGTTCTTTTTGTCACTTCTAACAAACACGATCTTGACAAATATACAAAACCACATTTTTCCAAAATGATGACTTTATGTGTTGTTTCTGTCATTCAGTTTTTTAGTAAGATTTGATTTTAAACAAGAAAATACCATATTTCAAAATTCTGCATGATTTACCTTCACACTTTGCTGTAGTTTTGTTATTGTGTGTGTGTGTGTGTGTGTGTGTGTGTGTGTGTGTGTGTGTATATGTGTGTTTTTGTATGAGTGAAGTACCGCCACATCTCAAAGTGTTTTTTGCATGCTGAGACACAGTGACCTGCTGCAGCAGGCAGAAGATAGAACGTGATAGGCATGAAGCAGAGCTGGAACGCTGTTTCCCATGACAGCCTTATCTTTGTGTCACCGCCTCAGTCAATCAGCTCATGTGGCCACAAATAGCCATAATCTGTCAGGTAAATAGTTTGTCACCGGGCCAGCCAGGGCATACCCTTTGGCATTACCACCCTGCCAGAAGCTAACAGGCTCACTCTGCTTGAAGTATCTCCAAGTGTCCTTTTGGTTTCAAATCAATAATGTCATCAACATGATGTAGGATTGTATGTTTTTAGAGTCACATCCATGTGTGTCACCAATCCCAGATACCTGTCTACCCTCTGACCTGCACGTGTGTGAATGTGCATGTGCGTGTGTGTACTCTGATAGCAGATGAAGATACTGTACTAACTCTTCTGTATCCTGTGTAGCTGTTAAGATCAAGAAACCCATCAAGACTAAGTTCCGCATGCCTGTCTTCAACTGGGTCGCCCTGAAACCAAACCAGATCAACGGGACTGTCTTCAATGAGATTGATGATGAGAGGATACTCGAGGTAGGAGTTGTCTCTCTGTTACAAGTCTATTTCTGGCCTCATTTCTATGATAACAGAACATGAACATGTTGTTTCTCGCCACCTTTAAGGACCTGAATGTGGATGAGTTTGAGGAGATGTTTAAGACGAAGGCCCAGGGCCCAGCAATCGACCTCACCATGAGCAAGCAGAAGGTCATCCAGAAGGGGCCCAACAAGGTGACGCTACTGGACTCCAACAGAGCCAAGAACCTGGCCATCACACTGAGGAAAGTGGGCAAGACTCCTGAGGAGATCTGCAAGGCCATTCAGATGTAAGCCCCTTCAAGATACGACAAAAGACCCAAATCCCTCTGGTGTTCTTATGTGTTGAATGAGACACAGGATTGTTTTGAGCATAGTATTTCATGTTTGGATGTCCTTCATTTTCACATCATATTGCTTGAAGACAGTAAGCATATGTAATCAAAGGCTCTGTATCTTTTACTCTACCCTTGCCGTCTCTCAGCTTTGACCTACGAACTCTGCCGGTGGACTTTGTGGAGTGTCTGATGCGCTTCCAGCCCACAGAGAATGAGATCAAAATCCTGCGGCAGTTTGAGAAGGAGCGCAAACCGCTGGAGAGCCTGACGGACGAGGATCGCTTCATGATGCAGTTCAGTAAGATCGAGCGGCTCATGCAGAAGATGACCATCATGGCGTTCATCGGGAACTTCTGTGAGAGTGTGCAGATGCTCACGCCGGTGAGAAGCAGGATGTCTTTTTGTGTGGGACATTATATGTGAAGTCATGTGATGTTACGGCCACAGAGAGTGTGCTCACTCTCACAACACCCTCTCATTTCGTCCTGTTTGTTAGCAACTTCACGCCGTCATTGCAGCGTCTGTGTCCATCAAGTCATCACAGAAGCTGAAGAAAATCCTGGAGGTATTTGAATCAATTGCATCTCGATTGAACATGATTTAAAATGAATGCGTGGTTTCCTTTCTCATGTTCTTTCTTGTTGGTCAGATTATCTTGGCACTCGGAAACTACATGAACAGCAGCAAAAGAGGAGCAGTGTACGGATTCAAGCTGCAGAGTTTAGACTTGGCAAGTTTCCTCTTTCTGCCTTCAAAGCCTCCCACTTTTTTGTTCTGAATGTTTTCTGGAGTTTTGAGTTTTCTCTTTGAATTTCCTTACAGCTACTTGATACCAAGTCAACAGACCGTAAGTTAACGCTGTTACACTACATAGCCAATGTGGTAAAGGAGAAATACACGCAAGTTTCCGTCTTCTACAACGAGCTGCATTATGTGGAGAAAGCTGCAGCGGGTGAGTCGTACAGATCAGATGCGCATGGTGTCGCGCATTCTTGTTTGACTTTTTATCATTCAGCGAGGGGTTCGCAGTTACTCACAGTGCTGCTGGTGTTCGCAGTGTCGTTAGAGAACGTCCTACTGGATGTTAAGGAGCTGAACAGAGGCATGGAGCTGACCAAAAGAGAGTACAGCATGCACGGCCACAATACCATGCTCAAAGACTTCATCGCGCACAATGAGAGCAAGCTGAAGAAGCTGCAGGATGACGCCAAGATTGCACAGGTGACATGAGCACACTTTGCAGTGTAATTTGCCTGTTTTTTTTTTGTTTGTTTTTTTTTGTACCTCTGTTAAAGCTGCACATGAAGTCATCTCAACGTTTTGTCTTTTAAAGGATGCCTTTGACGAGGCGGTGAAGTTCTTCGGGGAGAACTCCAAAACAACGCCACCCTCCGTCTTCTTCCCTGTGTTTGTGCGATTTGTTAAGGCGTACAGGGTGAGTTGTACAATTATCACAATCACACAAAATAGTGTTGCACTTCTATAATGATGGATCGTCTAAAAAGAGGATCTGAATTGATGTGGCAGAGTTATCGTCAACTTATTGTTGAGTTTCGTAGTTACGTTTTCAGTTTGCAAACACGTACGCGTGACATGTTTGTGTGATCTCCTCAGCAAGCAGAGGAGGACAACGAGCACAGGAAGAGACAGGAGCAGATTCTGATGGAGAAACTTCTGGAACAGGAGGCCATGATGGAGGAAGACCAGAAGGTAAGTCGCTCGCCTTTCCCGACTCTCATCCCCTCCCTCTCTGTACTCTCCCCCCTGCTTTCTGGGGCAGGAGGCTACAGTGGATCACAGCGACCAGAAGCCAGTAAGCCGGTCCCACTTCCTCCCCTTCCGCTTCACCCTCCAGACTCCTGATCACAGGATTAGTTTTGCGACGACCGCCCGCCTGCCGGGTGTAGTTCTCTCTGGCTCTGCAGGCTGACACCCTGCTGAGCCACATCACATCGGCTCAGGATCAGCGGTTATACTTCCTAAATGGTCCAATTAGCTCACACATGCACACAATGTTGGTGGGAGAATCCTTGGTGGATTGTACTCATGACTGAGAGTAAGATTATTAATAGAAGTTAAATGATGACTCACTGTGTGTGTGTGTGTGTGTGTGTCTCTCCTCAGTCTCCGTCTCATAAGAATAAGCGGCAGCAGCAAGAGCTGATCCAGGAGCTCAGGAGGAAACAGGTGAAAGACAGCCGCCACGTCTACGAAGGCAAAGACGGCGCGATTGAGGACATCATCACGGGTAACGTCACCAGGGCCTCGTTGCAGTCTCTGGCCACACACACACACATTCAGAGCGCTCTGCATGAAGGTCCTCTCCGGTGCTGTATATTCAGTCATTAACAAAGGGATTCTAAACCAACTAACACAATGACTTTGGCTCTTTCAAAATTCAGCTGTCAGATGTTTGAGAACCAAAGGTATAATAACCTAATGAGTGCAAACATGCACTGACAGCTCAGCTAATCCAGCGACATCCAGCTCCGATGTGTCTGATGATCATTGCTTATCTTATCTGCTTTGTCATTGCTTTGTAACACCATCTGTATGTAGACAGGGCCGGGCTGTGACTAGCTCCTAGAATATTAATTAATCTGAAGGGATCAAATAGATCTTCTGTTTGTTTCTGTTTGAAGGGCAATGAGACTGAACACAGGCAGTGGTGGAATTTAACATTTTAAATACAATGTGGAGGAACTTGTACTTATATATTATATCATAATACGTCCTTTTTATGCTACTTTATACATCTTTTTCACTACAATTCAATCTCAGATATTGAACTTTCACTCCACAACATACATATATTTGGCCTCTATAGTTACATTGCATTAACAATACAATAATAAATACTAAGTTGTAATATAAGACTAATGTTAGTACTTTTTACCCCTCAATAGCATTTTGTTGTTAAAACTTCTGTAGTTCTTCCACCACTAGCCACAGGAATATAAATGTGCCTCAAGTGTTAAAGACCTGAAATTCAGATTGAGTTTATAGTCAAAGTAGGAACCTTGGAGTAATGACAGTGTTTTTCAGGCCCTTCAGAAGCTTCAGCTGCTGGAGTTCGCTCTCAGACACTCTTTAAAGACGTTTTCCCCTCCTGATGCTGTTGATGGGTATTTGCTTAGTGCTAACCAGTGCTAAACCCCTGTAGGAGTCTGCTTTTCTTATACTGTGTTTGTCTTGTCTTGTCCTGGCTGTTGTCCTTGTTCTCAATGCAGTGCTGAAGACAGTGCCCTTTACCGCCCGCACAGCCAAGCGCGGCTCTCGGTTCTTCTGCGAGCCCGCCCTCAATGAGGAGTACCATTACTAAGCTTATAGAACTGTCTCTCCTGTCTAAGGTTGCTGGAACAAAACGTTCTCCTCTTCACGTCTTCCTCTCCTCCCACCTTGCATGCTTCGTCACACCCCTCCCGTTTTAACCGCCCCACTCGACTGTCACACCTCGGATCTGAGACGCACACACACGTCTGAGCGCGTGTGTTTGTGTGTGTTCACGTGTTTTCTCCCCACCCTGAGCATGACTTGGTGTCGGGGGTAACGGGTTTTCTCTGCCCACCTGCATGAAGTGTGACACCCCCATTTATCATCATTATTTTATCAATCATGGCAAAACATAATGTCACAGAGGACACCGCCCCCAAGGTCATACTCTTATCTGTACTGACAGGAGATTAAAATTGGTGAAGAGTGCACTTTTTCTCATCAAGTAACGGAGCAGAAAGTTAAGCCGCGAGCTGCCATCTAGTGGTGACAAACGGAAAACAAATACTGACTTAAGAATCGTAGTAGTTTTCACTCACCATCTACATGGCAGGTATGACTAAAGTCATGATTGTGTAAGCGCCTGTGGCATTATAACTTGCTTTTCTGTGTGTTTCAACCAATGTTTTAATGTGTGTTTATTATCACGTGTCATCCCTGCTGCTGATGCATCTTCTTGCATGTAGATTGCTTCATCCCTGCTCTGCCGGTTAGCGCATGTGCTGTGCTTGCTCACCTCTCTGACAGATGACTTCCTGTGGTCTGGCAGGCTCACTAATATTCTGCATGATGTCTTCATATAATCATTTGCAGTCTGTCATTGCAGCTGCATTCTGTGTGTGCTACTAATATGCAACCAGGTGTTTTCACTGAATTTCTCTGCATGTTTTGTGGTGCTTAAATTGTTGGTAATCAGTGTTTCCCTGGCTGCATGCATGCTTTGCTTGGTTTTTGGTCAAGATGCTGTTGAACGTAACAATCCTGCTGTGTCCTGGAACCACAATTGTTCATTTTAGTTCACATTTGCTCTGTACTGGACTTTGAAACGGGCTCTTCTTCTGTCCTGCTGGTAGCCACTCCGCAAAGCAGACTGGGTTTGTAAGACAGAAAAAAAAGAAGCTGCAGAAGCTTTGATCCTCCACTCCATCCTCCTTCCTGCCATTTGAACCAGTTAACATCCTCCAGCTCTGTCCCCTCTCATGCCCTTACCCTCCTCTGGCCTTTCCCCCATGCAGCCTGCTGCTACTTTGCTTTGCAGTGCTCTCTTGGCAAAGCTAGTATGAATATGCTGGGCTGACATGCTCTGGTCAGCCTCCTCCTCCTCCATTTTTAACCTTCATTTTGTCTTCTCTTCATCTAGCCCTAAAGAAGAATAATATTACTAAATTTCCCAATGTCTACTCGAGGGTAAGGAACTCCTCCAGTAGCACCCCTGTAGTGGTGGATGTGTCCCAAACCTGGCAAGCATCTCTTTTTTACCTCCCTTCCTGTTTTGCTGTCTTCTCATGTAGAGTCCACTCAGCACTGACCTACCTCTCCCTCTGTTTTCATTATTTAACCTTCATGACAGTAAAATCTGATAAAAAAAATAGTGCTTTCAGTAGTTTATTCATCCTGTTTATGGAGAAAATGCATCTGTTTGACACGATGCATGGAAGTCAAAACTGTGTGGCTTGTCTCAGTCGTAACACCCAGAGACAGCTGACCTGCGAGGCTTTTTTTTCCTGTGTAGAACTCATGCTGCTTTGAAAGACAGGCTGCCAGCACTCTGAGCATGTGGGCTCATCAGAAACACCCTGACAAGTTGACTGACAGCTCTTTTATTCACCCTCCCCCCAATCCAATCCCTTCTTCCCTCTCAGATTTGAGGAATCAGCCTTACAGGCGAGCGGACGCTGTGCGGAGGAGTGTCAGGAGACGCTTTGATGATCAGAACCTGCGGCCGGTGAACAACGGCGAAGTGGTCATGTGACGAGGGAACAGTGCATGTGCTGGGGGATGGGGGGGCGGGGCGATGGCGAGGATGTGTAACGTCAAGAGAGGGCGAGACAGGAGGTTTGATGCAGATTGAAGGATAAGTGGAAGATGACAAGTGTTGTAGCAACCATAGAGGTGTGTATGTATATATATTACATAAGAGTACACGTTATTCCACGTCTGTGGTGTTGTAGCTTTTCACGATGAAGGACTGGGACATGTATGAGAGTGAATTTAAAGTGTCTGAAAGGTTGATTGAGAAACCTTAGACAAGCCAAGTGCCTCAACTTATTTTTGTGGGCTAATGTCATGCTGTCTTCTGTTTGTCTGATGGCTGTCTTTAATATTTCCCACTTCGAGCAATACAACTTGACCTGGCTTTAATTTTAAAGGCGTGTAAAATGGACTTGCGGTGGCCTTAAGAGCCACGTGAAGAGATGCTTCCTTGGAAACATAATGTAGAATGTATGGGACCTGTTCCCTTTAGCTGTTACAAATATTACGTCTTCTAGTGCTGAGGGTTACACTCCAGTATCTCGGTACATTCCGGTGCTCCTTTCCATTCCTCATACTATACAAACGTGCTCAACCTGCACTTTTTTTTTTTTTTTTTTTTTTACATCTCATGAGGCTTTTCAACTTTGACTACAAAAGGGCTGACGATCAGGCATGAAAACGGTGATTGAGCATTAAAACTCTATATTTATACTAAAGTAAGTATAAGGAGGATGAAGAAAAAGACATCAAAAACAGTCTCATGTCAAAAATGATCGGGCTAATGTTATCATGCATTTATCAGGCCTCTCCATGCTGAAGTTGTCACTATCAAGCTTGAATAGTCGGCTGCCTGCTCGCATAAAACTGGCCCGTCCGTGTAAAATGTTGCTTTTCTGCAGCAGCGCAGCAGTTTGTTTGGTTTCTGGGAACAAATAAACAGAGTAAACGAGCCTGTAAAGCAACACACCTTCTACCAGAGAAACTGCACGAAGGATACAGAACCCTACTGGACGATCTCATTGTCAAAACTGGATATTCTGTAACTTTTTTTTATTTCATCTCTGCCAACTTTTTTTTTTTTTTTTTTTTACAGGTTAATTATAATCCAGGCTACTGTGTCTACTCACTTTATTGTAATTTTAATGTATAGTATTTAACCACTGAAAGGATTCCTTTAAGATCATGTTTCCACCTAAATGTGTGTCCACGGTCATTAAAAACATGGCAAGGCAAAGTACACAACACACACACACACACACACACACATACACACACACACAAATCCAACATGTACAGATATTTTGTTACAAACCATTTTTGTTTTTTTACTTAATTCACATTACCAGATGGTTAATATTGTACATATTGTTTAAACAAAAGTTTTCATTGCCTTGTGCTATACAACTTGAATGTTATTTTAACTTATAGTTTTTGTATATTTAATTAAGCCAAATGAATCTCCAGTAGTGTTAAATCATGACGTCTCACTGTCACGCAGGAGGCAGCCAATCACTGGATCTGCCTGTGGGTGTGTCACAGGGGCGTCAAAGCCAGCAACAAGAACAGATTTTAACTCCCATCGCACACATTGTATCAAATGAAGCGCGTTTCTATTGGTCGACCTGTGATCAGCTGGTTTTGTGGTTTTGTGATGCACCCTCCTGCGATTATCTCCACTGAAGCACGTGCTGCCGTTCATCTCCTTTTTCTCTCAACTTCACTGTCTGTAATAGTGACATTTCTCTAACTGGATAATACTGGCATGTTGTTTTTTTTACTTTCACCAGAAATGTATTTTAGGCAGTTTGTGCTTATTACAAAAATAACAAGCTTTTTAAAAAAATTTAGGTGATGAGATTTTCAATGAATATGATCAAATAAAGTATTTACATTGAATATAGACCTGTTTTTCTTTTTGAGGTGTTGATTTAACTTTACGGTCGTTTTGGGGGCTGCAGTTGAATCGTATTGTTCTAAACTGAGAGGTCATATCTACTCAAGTATAACGCGGCACAGTTCAACAACTTTATTTAAACATCCAAAACTGTTTGAACAGAAACTGAACATTCATGAAGGGAGGATTTACGGCAGAAGTGTTGCATCAGATTTAGCTGGGTATAATTAAAAACACATTGAAATGGATACTGGTCATCCGTGTAGTACTGACGAATTCCCCACAGATTAGTTGTCCTAGCAGCTGACGTAGCTAGTAATGAGTGAATGAATGAGTCAGTTATTTCTACATGTGGTTGATGAGCATGCGGATCCTTTGAAGGGTTTAGTGAAAGGTTCGTCTGTCTCATAAATGGAAGCAAAGGAGAAAGCTACACGATGAGCTTAGACCTCTGCCAATAGTCCACTCTATGATAAGCAAATCTGCAAGTGTGAACATCATGGTTATTATCATCGCTTGTTCTTGTGACAGACATTTTTCCTGAACATCTCTGGTGGAGATTATTTGGATGTGTGTTAGAGTATAATTAGTTGCATAAATGCGAACAAACCAGAATGAAAACTTAAACTCCTTTGACGGATGTAATTGCAGAACATTTACCTTTGACCTCACTGATTCAGTTAAGTATCCAATTACAGACATTATCCGTTTCCAAGTATTTTATTCCATTTCACTACAGTATATCAATCTTAACAAACGCTCCAATGAAAATCTTTTTGGATCATTCCTCAAACAGCCGCAGTTAAGTTGGATCAAATCAAAATAATCTCTTTCATCTTCTCTGAATGCGTCCACAGAAGATGAAAGGGATGTCTTGAAATCGGTTTCAGTTGCAACATGAAAGACACTTTTAGTGGAATATAAAAAATTATTGGCAATGAAAAACATTCACAACTACAATCAACTAAAAACAAAAAGTACTTAAATCTAACAAAAGCAACAAAAAGATAGCCTGACATTTATCGATTGATAAGCTGATCAGTTTCCTGATATCAAATTAGTAACCCAGAAAGTGTGTAAGCTCAGTGTAGCACATTCCCATAAATACCAGAGAAAGGTGTCATCTCACACAGTCGTCCGGGGTGGTGTGACCACTACGGTCAGATGAGCTCGAAGGGGAATGCATGTTTGTAGATGTGAACAAATAGAATTAAAGGGCAGCAGAAGTGCGATCTTCATCACGGCGCATCCAGCTGTTCCAGTAAAGTTCTTCTCCTTTTCTCCAGCTCTCCTTCACTCAGCTCACTTCCTGACGTGTCCCAGCCGCCCTGAACACAACACAACAACACCACCACTCAGAAACACTCATTAAACACACCAACCTGACGGCCACATGGAAGGATTTAGCAACTTTTGACCAGTAGACAAAAACTCCCACCATGCCAACACACACACAAACCCTCTAAATGAGGGTATGGTCATACATGCATGAAATTAGAGGCCTGTGAGCAAATTTGTATCTTGGCTTGCGTGGAGCTCAGCTTTGGTAAACCTTCGTCTCGGCAGGTGGTGGTCATTGGCGCGACCGAACCCTGAAGCTGCTTTTCTGGGCCGCAGATTAGAGTTTACAGAGTAATTAGTCATAGGTCCAAGACTTTAAAAGCTACTTAAATCTCCATCAATCTCAACATCCAGGCAACCCAGACAACAGGGATTTAAACAGCAGTTTGGTGCTGGGAGAAATGGAGAAAAGTCGAACTGCCAGGCCAGTCTTCAATTTGATGAATAATGGAAAATACTTAAAATCAGCCTTGACTGCACTTACTGGAATATGTTTATTTCACACGACACAAATCTCCTATCACAGGTTAGCCTGTATTTACTTTGTCAGGACCTTTTATTTGGTACCTAAGCCTTGAAGAAATCCTGCTGTAAGGGAGGGGCAGACACAGTGTCTGTAACTAACAGCCAAGACCAGTTCTCATCCATGTTTATTATGAGGATGAAACATCTCCAAGGACTGCAGCTTATCTGCCACGCAGCCTGAGCATCATCGCACAAAGTACGCCAAGTGTGAAGGTCCCTCAGGCCCCTCGGTTTCCTTAACAACGCATACTCATATATAAGAAGAGTTTTTCCATCACAGCAGTAATAAAGACAACCAACCTCCTCTTTCGCCGCTTTTCTTTTGGGAGACTTTTGTTTGGAGTCCGAGCGAGATTTCCCCCGGGACTTGTCGTTCTCTTTATCTTTGTCTAGGTCCTTTTCACGCTTGCCATCGCGCTCTCTTCCTTTCTTGTCGTTGTCAGAGTCTGGAGATGCCTGCTTGTTAGAATCAAAATCAGCGCTCACACAAACACAGCATGCCCATATACATTGTACATACATGTACACAGCAAAGGGGTTTTGGCGTCTTCCTGAGTACTTACAGACTTGTGACGTCTCTTCTTGCCCTTCTTCTTGTGCTTCTTGGATTTTTTATAGCTTCTCTCTGGTTTCAGGCAGAAAATGTCAGTAAATGTCAATACTGCTGCTGCACCTCCTCCACATGATGATAAACAGATCTTCTTTGAAAGCCACTCACCAGATTCTCCACTAGACGAACGTTCAGAAGGAGATTTAGACTGTGACCTCTTTTTCTTCTTGTGGTACTCCTCGTCCTCGGACTCTGAGCCCTGTAAACACATTGATTTGGAGATTAATGATGCATGATATGAAGTAGTGACATATAGGCAAAGGGTGTATTCGTATAGATTACTGATGTCGAGTACGAACCGATCGAGAGCGGGATCGTTTCCTGTGGTGCTTCTTGGACTTCTTCGAGTGCTTCTTTGTCTTGGAGTGGTGATGTTGGCATTCATGCTGTTAAAAAAAACACATGCCATGTTAAACATCCCAAAGATGGACATATTCAGCCCATTCCCACTGTCACGACACACTTACCTCTAAGACATGCATGAAGTCTTTGAATATCCTTTTCCTCTCTGACTCCAGAGTCACGTCTTCAAAGGCCGACTCTTTTAAGAATCTATCTCTGACCTGAAATTGTGGGATGTCAGTCGCCGCAAAACATGACAAAGACAAAGAGAAGCTAGTGTTTATCACCTTTTATGAATAATTTAGAAACTAGTGGAGCTAAATGGCTGGAAGAGGGATATTAAGAGAGAACAGTTGGTGCTGTGGAACCACATACCCCCTCCCATGTGGTCTCTGGCTCCAGTGGTGGCGTGGCCTGCTTCAGCATGTTTTTAAAGGCTGCTTCTTTCCTCTTCATCTTCCTGGCCTCCTCCTTCTCTCGCTCCCTCTCTCTGGCCTCTGCCTTCTCCAGTAACTACACAGAGAGAGGTTGCAGAATGGGTAAGAAACAACGGAAATATGAAAACTCCGAGGAAAGCAATGTTTTTAAGCCTGAGATACTATACTACCCTCTTTTCTGTAGCCATCTTTGGCTATGGCTACTAGCTACCATTAGCCACTTAGCTCAGCTGTGCAGCTGGTGGCCCTATTAGCTGACTGGAGCTGACCTGAGCTATACTATCAGACTATTGCCTTGAGGAACAAAGTGGTGTGAAGACACAGGATGGGCTGGGGCTAGCGGTTAGCATGCCAATGTCAGGAAAACAAGGAAAAATCTACGTAGGGCACAAGCCTTACGCTGTTGAAGGCCAGTTTGATGTTTCCTGCATCCAGTGTGGTGGCTCTCTTGTCTGAGCTAATGACTGATCCAAAGTCATCGAAGCTAGTGTTGACCTCAACCAGAAAGCCTTTGTCCTGGCAGCACCGGCAAGAAAACACAAGAACAGATGGAGAAGATGAACAAGTTAGATGACATAAAATAAGAACATAGAAAAACAAACCTGCAGATGTAAAATGAACAGTTTTTTCTAGGAGAGATACAACAGCCTTACCTTAAGAATATCTTTAATGATCCTCTTTTCATCGTGGTATCGAGCCTTCAAGTCCTCCACATAGAATTTGAACAGATCCAGGGGAGTGGAACCTAAAGGACAGACAGAAGAAGTCAGAAAATGCAGAGAGTATCTTTTATGCAGCAAAAGACAGCAACATGGTCAGCAGACCACTGCAAGAATGCAAACGCTAATTAACTATTACACAGGACTCTACACAACAGCACTCTGCTGTGGTTCATTCAGTATTTACATCCTGAGCTGTGTATGCTGTATTTCTGTGCTCATGTCATGTGCTGTTGTCTGCATGTCACATCTGCGTGCTACAGAGTGTTCAGCTCACGCAGATGTGTGAAGCCATGTGTGCTGCGGCCTGCTGTCCTACCCGGCTGGCCCAGCATGTTGGCAAAGCGGATGTCTGAGCTCAGGGTCGGGTACATCTCCATCCAGGCAGACATGGAGTGAAGCTGACCGTGGTCGTGGAGCTCATCCAGAAATTTCTGGGAATGAACAGCAACATATGAATACAGGACAGCAACTGATACCCGATGTTCATACAAATAAATTTAACTTCTGCGACTGTGTGGGAAGCAGAACGCGTCCCCCTCCACTCCCTCTCACCTGGAAGGCCTCTCTGTTCTTGCGTTGTCGTCTTCTCTCCCGAAGAAGAGTCTTCTGTTTCTCTTCCTCCTCCTCCTTCTCCAGCGCCCGAATGTGCTCCTCAAAACAAATGAGAGCATCCTCCTTGTCCATATCTGGGAGCAAATAACAACACTGTCAACAGTTCACATATTCACAAAGAAGCAAATGAACCTGTGTTTTATTTTCGTCTTCTCACTTCTACCATCTGAACTAAAGCAGGTACACAAAGACATGAATTTCTGCTCTCTTACTCTGCAGCTCCTCATCCTCTGCAAAGGTGGGGTTGTCTAGCAGGTACTGCTGGGCCTCGGACCAGGTGGTGCGGTATGTGACGTTAGCCATGTTGTCCAAAATGTTCTTCAGGGCTTCCCAGTTCCTCTTTCTTAGCTGCTTGGCTTGCTCCTGGAGACAGTTTAAAGATGAAGAAACCAGGATGTTGCCAGCGTTCACAAAGCCCACAGTGAACATGCAGACTGAAAACCTTTTGGCTGAGCGGCAGAACGAAGCCTTACCTTCTCTTTCTTTGCAAGGTAGAATAATACATCTTCATAGATCTCCAACCTGTCTCTCTCTGGTACACAGCTCCACACCTCGAGCTCACTAAACATCTGTTCCGCTTTCCTGCATTGCAAGCACACACGTGCACACACGTGCACGCACGCACACACACACACACACACACACTTGTTTAGAATATATTCACTCAATAACCCACATGAGGGCAGCATTTTACAGGCCAAATTTAACTTAACACACTGGTTCTTAATGCTGAGTGCAAGGCAGATGCTGTAGAGTTAATACAAACTCATAATGCGCTAATAAAAACAGCACAGTTGAACTTCTTAAGAAGATCTTTCATGATGTGAAAATTTCTCATTTATTTCCTTGATGGCTATTCCAAACTTGATGCTCAGAAGAGGCAGAAGTGGTGGTCGACTGTCGTGAATTAAGGTGTTAAACGTAAGGAGACACGCGCACAGACAGCCACACCATCCAGCCCAACTTCCTGTTGTGTACCATCCCAGATTACAGCCCCAGTCACCATGACAACCTGAGTGCCAGCTGAACTCTGAAACTGGCTCTCTGTCAAGGTCACCAGTCAGTCAGTCTTTCTGTCCCCTCTGTCCATCATGATGACTTTCACCCCAGTGCCAAGCCAAAGTACGCTTGTGAACTGGATGTAACGCGTGAGACCAAGCATCAAAACTTAACGTTTTAGTACTGTCTGCATCATTTCCGATGTATAACTTACTACATGTTTATGAGTGAACAAACTGATTTGGTGCACGTTCAGCAAAAAAGATGCTATTTCTAGTTGGTGTTTCAAGCATCTATGCTGCATTTCTATGTGTGAAATTCATTAAAAATTAAAGATAAAAGAGAGCACCAAGGCTGTGAATTAATTCCAAATGCAAAATGTCACATGAACATTAACTGCTACATCACAACCAACAAATCACAATATTCTTTAAGTCTGCTCCTTCACTAAATTGTGCCTGAGAAACATTATGTTACAGAGAACACGATTCAGTGGCTACAATGCTGACAAGAGCTAACAGGTCAAAGCAGTTTGAGTGGAGGCTAACAGTGTTGTAACTGAGTGATGGCGTGCAGAAGCCAGACATGACCTTTCACTGATCCCATCTGCATAATCATATTGACAATTCAGGGAAGCACAGGTCAATACAGGAAAAAAATAAATTGTATTGAGATCTCTGCAGCTCTTACTTGTATCTGGTGGTGGAGGTCATCTTCTCGTGGTTCTCCAGGAACCTCTGAAAGGTCTCTTTAGACTCCTTGTACTTAATTCTGGCCTCCTCCTTTTCTTCCTTCTCTGTCTGGACTTTGTAGGCATTGAACGCCTGCTTCTTCTCACTCAGTTTGGGAAGCGCACTTTGTTGACAAAGAAAAGTGAGGATTCAGAGTCAGATGGGCATAGTTATCACCTGCGATTGTAAACAGGACAGACTGATCCCAGGAGAATAGCGTACCTGTAGCGAGGATCATTGATAATCATTTTCATGGCCTGTTCCCAGGAGGAGTTCGAGGACACACCCTGAAATACAGAGGATAAAATTCAACGTCACAATGGCCGGCACTCTTGAACTGTCCAGCTAAACTTACATGTTAAATTTCTAAACCAACAGATGAGGGAAAAAGGATTGTTTTATTGCATGTGGGCCAGGCAGAGGAACAATGAGCTGTGCTGCTTTGTCTTCACACATTTTCTTAATTACTAATAGATGCTGGGTTAAGAGGTGTGGAGTGGCAATAATTCAAATAAGTGCCATCAAGGACTTACGTAAGCGCCCTTTCTGCCACTTGCCTCTCCCAGGGAGTGACTCCTTCATCCATTATGAACTGATTCCACCGTGCGTCTCTGCCTTGTCAGTTGTCACAGTTATTCTAACTCACTGAGGCATGCCACTTTCTCTCACTGTCTTAATCCCAGTCAGCCCCGTGCCTTTGATCCAATAAAGCTAATCATAAAGACACAGCCATTAAGATCTTGCAGGAAATGGCAAGCAATCTCAGAGGAGAGCTTTGTGCACAAAATTAAAATGAGCCTAAATATAGCAGCATTCAAGGTGGGTGGTGCTAGGCTGCCTTTGCGACTGAGCGCACAACACATCCGCAGCAACAGGAGGTGAAGCTTAACAATTGTGCTAAGACCTCCCAGGGGCTTATGAGGAGGGACAGGGATTAGATCCAGATCAAAATGCAAAGGAAGTGCTGGTATACACAGCAGACATTAGGAGAGACTGATGCAGTAAAAATTCAACTTAAAAACAAACCGTTTTGTTTATAAGTCGATTTGACACTGCAGGACAGTGCTGCATGACAGACGGGAGTCAAAAAATCAGTTTCCACTGTCCAATAATTGCTGGTTTATATAAATATTAAATATTCCGGCTCCACATGCTGTTTCCCTCGCTGCTTTTCTGATGTCCGCCCTCTTGCTCTTCTTCCAAATCGGTGACTTAAGAGTTTATTTCAACCCAACCAGAGTTAGTGATGATTGCTGGAACAGTGGAAAGACTATCCAGAAGGTTTTGGTAAGTTTTATTTTGTTTGTGTGTTTGACTAAACAAATAAATAATAAAATCACGTTTCTGTGAATGGACACTGGTGGCTTTGTTAGTTAAACAAAATAGATCTTAATCTTTAACAATAAGTTATGTTTGTAGGGGTCCCCTCCATAATGTTGTCAGACACTTATTATCACAATCTGAGTCTGTCAGTGGCAAAACCAAACACTTATAGTGGACGGTGCACAAACGCCTGGAGGCTGTTTTGTGGCTGCCAGCTGTTGTGCTCTCATTCAAGACTGAAAAAACTTCTACTTCACTTCACTTGGACACAAAAAACATAGGAAAATAGTCGATTATCTGATAATATGTGACCAAAACTCTGCCCAATTGTCCGGGACGCTGAAGTCTTCTAGGATGTGTGGACCTGCGCAACTACGTACACAACATTACTTTCACTGATTGAAGATGAAGTGTAGGTCAAACTGAAACGAGTGCATAATTCAACAACGCGGTACAGGACATTTTTTGTGTATTTTGTAAGGTGCAGGTATGTCGATCTATTAAAAGACATTTATGTTGACATAACATACAAGTAGTATGTCTCTTGTTGTATTGGCTTTCCCTCTTATCTACGTAATGCACAAAAATATAATTGAATGGTTCCAACCTTTGCATGTTTTTTTTTTTTTTTTTTACACAGCCCTATCGAGTACTTGTAAATAACAAGCACATAATTAATAAACTACAGCCATCTTGATGGTGACCTGTCTGGACTAAATTGGATATTTTGCATTGCCAACTGAGCTCCACTTCAGTGGTGAAGCAGTCAGCCCTACAGTGTTGGTGGCTGTGAAGGCATAAGCTAAAACCACATGAACATATATGAAAGTATAACCAGGCAAGCATATGGACAGGAGCTGAGTGACTTTTTTGTATTTGACCTGCTAAATGTCAAGTAATGTGAACATGCACTGCAGGCTGACACAGTCTCCCCACTCTCCCACAGCGTGTGGCCTCCAGTTCATCTACATGTTAACTCCATTTGACAGCTCGACTCACCTTCTCCTTCAGCAGCTCTTTGAAGGCCTGCTTGGCCTCCTCTTTCGTGTTCCATTTGTAAGTTTTCTTCTGAAGTTCTGGACGTTCTTCCTTTGTGACTTCAACACTGTGGGCAACGGAAGATGTTACTGGAATAACTTAGCCAGGTTTGCATTAAGCATTTACTGCATTGATTAATGAAGCACAAAAATAGACCTCTTAAGCCACGAACACGTTAAGGGTTCTGTGTACATGAACCCAGTGTCACTGTGACTTCACTGTGCTGGTTTGATGTACATGGTGTATACGTGAGGACTGGACACAGTGCCGGTCTCTGTATCAGACATAATTGTTTACCTGGCTGTGGCCTCTGTGGCGGCTGAGCTCTCTGAGGAAACCACAGGCGCATCTGCAGTCTTGACCTCAGCTGTGTGATGCACGGTCGCCTGAGACAGGTGTTCCTCTGAGACTGCTGTTGCAGTTTCCGCCTCCATTACGGTTGCCATAGTGGCTGTATTCTCTGCTTGCACTGCAGGAGCTGCTGTGGTGCCGGGAGCCACTGCCTCTGTCGCTCTGAAATCAGACCATGACAGGTCAAATCACAACACATGATTGGGGGAATATGAAGCTGAGTGGAACATAAAGGGTCACTACATAAACATAAAGAATAATCGTATTAACGATAAAATAAAAGGGTTGGGATAATGAATGAAGAAATTATTTTGAAAAACCTCTGGGTATATTGTTAATAATACATGACGCAACAGTGAAGAGAAACTGAAGGTAAACAGGAAGCTCTTACCCATTCTCCTCTGCTTTGATCATAGCTGGAATGGACAAAAGGAGATAGCTGTTATTGTACTTGTTTTCATTTCAAAGCATGCTGCAGATAAGACAACAGCGCAGAGATAAATGTGCTGCAGGAGCCATCATGTGCTCCTGTATTTGTGCTTCCTGTGTTTCTACATCAATGATGCCTAAAACCTCCTCAGTAGCCTGCCATTCATCATGCTGTTAAAGTACATCCATGGAGCGCAGTGTGGTTCAATATGGACCACCACTGCCCTTCTCACAACAGATTTGACATCATCAGACAGCAACTCTTTACCTTCCAGATCCTCCAGCTCTTTGGGCTTGGTCCATCTGGACTCCTTCGTCTGAGAGTTGTAATAATAAGGCTTCCCTGTGTCTGACTTGTACTCCTTCCAGGGGCATTTAGAAAGCATTTGCTAAAAAGAGAAAAAAAAACAAAAAAACAAAGGGAAGTGAAATGTGATGTCAGGGTCCATATGAAAATAATGAATAATTAACTCATTTTAACTTTTCTTATATAATCTAATTGTATTTGGTATGTGAGACTTCTATGCAAGTAGGGCCAATTTAATTTAAATATTCAATCTGTAGACTAAAAATAGTCAACACTGGCTCAATCTGGTTCATTTACATTTATGTGCACATTTTTACGTGTTCCTATGTGTAAAATTTACACAACATGTTTAACTGTGTTGAACACCAAGTGATGAAGGTTTGTACCTCTGCAGGAGATTTGAGGTCATCTGGTTTCTCCCATGTGGACTGCTTTGTCTCTGTATTGTAATAATAGGTCTTCCCATCCAGTGATTTGTGTTCTGTCCACAGGGACTTCTGAGGCAGAAAAACAACACCAAAAACACAACACATCAGTTGTTTCATAAACAGAGCAAGAAACCATTTAATTTGGGACATATTTTACTTTTACAGGTCCTCGTTAACATTGCCAAGTCTTTCACATCCATCTCTCCATTTCCAATGTGCACTAACCTTCTTTGGCTGCTCTTCCTGTGGAGATCCGTTTGTGGTGCTCTGCAGGGACAAAAGCAGCAAATGAAATGTTGACAGACTGCAGTTACTGAGAAGACAGAAGACAAAATACTGGGGCTAACGGCAAGAGCTCAAAATTGAAAACTTGCGATTACTGCATATAAAGAAGAATTATGTTGCACTTACAGCTGTTCCAGGTGCAGCAGCTGCGAGTACAAAACCACAAATAAGTCACACGCAATGAATACAAAATATGCAAGAATATGATTTGTGAGTAAATCGACAAATTAAGGATCTTACCTGTGGAGTCAACACCAGGCTGCGGAAGAGACAATTTTATTAGTGGATTATTTCCCCAGGAAACACTCATCTGGAAGTTTACATAAGTGCTTCTCTACCACTGAATGATGAATACAGCTGGGAATACAAACTGATCAATCACAATACACAGTAACTGGCAAAGCTTTCCTAATTAGTACATAACTACATACCCTCAAGATGCAAAAATATACTTGTGATGATTAAGTGGAGCTCTAAAACAGCCAAGCTGTTATCACAATAAATGTATCAGATTGCTAATTTGCATAATTTGCTTACTACTCAGTAAAAAATTAAAATGAACAGAACATCAACAGTGAGGGGCTCATGTGTTTGCAGGAATTCAGAGCTGAACTGAAGCCAAAACAAAAAAGTGACATGTTACACAGGTGGTAGCCAATGTATTTAAATTGTGTTTTTTGATCTGTTTCAATTTAATGTGTGGAATACACTGATTTGCAATACTTATTATAACAAATCATACATAAAGAAAACATCAATTCACATCCAACAGTGATAACTTCACCGTGCAAATGCTTTATTTAGCATTTCACAGACTGCAGTGGATTTTTAGAAAGTGTGAAGCGGAGTACTGATGAAAACGTAGTGAGAAGAGTTACCGGTCCCGTTGGTTGTACAGCCGCAGCTGGCATGCGAGGGGGCATCATCATCCCTGGCATCATCGGTGGCATCATGCCTGGCATCTAATAAAAGAAGCATCATGAAATATTCATCTGGCATTTCCATACCACCTAGTGCAGGCAGAAGTATTAAGACACAGTGTGAGACAGGGTGTGTGTGTGTAGGGCTGCTTGCAACTGGGGGTGAAGGTGAGACTGAAACCGAGTGTGCTGTGCTTATTTAATGGTGTGATGCCACAGCTTGTGATCTGTGAAGCAGCCACACACACACCAAACTAACATTCGCCTCACCACCTTTTCAGACTTGTGTTGCTGGCAACTTGATCAAACACCCCCCAATATCACACCTACTTATATGCATGACAGGGTCACATAAGCTTGCTAAATGTGATCCATTTTTGCTTTATAAGACAAATAAATACATGAATCTAAAAAAAAAAAAAGACTACCTCAGCAGTATCCAGTCAACCAGTGGTTGAGGTACAAAAAGAGGCACATTTTGTCCTGTCTCTTTAAAAGACTATGAAATACCAATGAGATTAGCTTTGGTGCAGATACGCTAAACAAAACATGGAAGTTAAAAACAACTTTTCTTATACCAACATATGACTGAGTTGAAGGTACACTTCACTTTTTTACAACTGTCGTTTGATTACTGTTTATTTCTGACCATTGATTTTATCGGTTATGACAACTTTGTATTCACTAAAGTCATTTCTAAGATCCCAGAATGGCAACATCACTAAAACAATTTTGCCAGATTATCTGTCACTTTTTTAAGTGAACGCACCCTTACTGTTGCATGTCATTCAATCATTTATTCAGTCTTATCCTCAATACAAAGGAGGAATATCCATGTGTGCACAGACCAACATCATCTACAGTTGGTCAATATTAAACCAGGAAGTCAGTCTGTTAACTGTGATGGATGTGCAGCATTTGCCTTTGATTCTCTTCTAACTTGGAGGTTTGTAAGTAGCCAGTTGTCACTGGCAAAGCTGTTCTATGACATATTTCTTCTTTCTGTCTGAAAAACATCAACCTTGGACACAATGAAAAAAGGGCCGACATCAAGTGCCAAGATTAGAGATGAGATGGGTAAAGTGGCAAGTCCATGTTTGACTCAGATTCAGAGCATGATGAATACTGGTGAGGAACATCAGAAACACAGGTCACAAAGTCCTTAGAACCAACAAATCCAACAAAATAGGCTCACCTGTCCCATTGGTGGTGCACCCATTGGTGGCATTATACCCGGGGGGATGATACCAGGAGGCATAGGAGTCATGCTGGGCGGTCGCTGTCCCAGGGGCGGAATTCCTATGGGAGGGAAATGAGGCGGTATTCCTGGTGGTCCCATCTAGACAAAGCCACAGGGAAAGAGAAAGACGCAAAGATTAATGACGACCTTTAATATTTAAAACTCAGGTTCAACTCAACTCAAGTTCAGCCCTGTATGACAACTGGAAACGAGAGGGGAGAAGCTAATTGTCATAAACATATCTATCACTGACTTACAAATGGAGGAGGTATCCCTGAGGGCGGTACACCTGGATAAGGTGGCGCTTGGCTCGGGCCATTATTAGCCTCCGATGAAGACTGTCATGGATAAGAAACACCACAGAGAGTTAACTCACAACAGCCAGTGGTGCAATTAGCAGTAAGTCACCGATGTCTTTTTTTATTACATTGTTAAAAAGTTCTTAAATTAGAACTCTTGCTACAAGATTAAGAGTTAATATTGTAGCTAAGGTAAAAGTAAAGTTCTATCAAGACATGCACAACCTCATCTCATTAAGTCATCTCAGTCAGCTAATGATATACTTCACATTTACAGTTAAATATGATTAAAGCAGTGAATGAATATCCCTGTTCAAGTTTTAAAAAAATGTAGCATCATCCCACAATATTCCTTAAAAGGAGGGTTGGCCAAAATATAAAAAACCCACTGTAAGACAGTATAGCCTCCAAAATCACCACAAAGTGAAATCAAAACTTCTCTCAGCCAGTTTCAAACACTCAACATTATAAACTTCACAATGATTTAGTGCAAGGCTGCTGTCTTAGTCTACATTAGCTTTATGGAAGTGTACTGATGACAAAAGATTTGAGAGAAATGAAAACGAATTCTGAGTGCTATTCGGTCTGCAAGTCGACCACTGAGAGTGCCCAGGCACAGGTTTGTAAGAGAGGAATCAGATTTGAGCGTGCAATCCCGATCACGTGTGAGTTTATTTCTGAGTCCGCTCTCTCAAGTTTCTCTAGCTGCTTTGGCTGAGATCACTTGAGATCAGCAGAGGTTGCTTGTCAACCATTTTTTACTAGCAGGCTGCAACAGGACACCCATTTCAGGATGTCAGGGTCATGTCTTTCTCAAAGCTAAAAGTCTGCACAATGTCAGCTTTGAATATATTGCTCTTCTGTAAGGAGACTACTGTACTGACTATTTAGGACAACATGAGATTTACCTATTTCATGCCTTATTGTGTAGCCTACAATTCTGCCAATCCAACTGATTACCTTACCAGCGCTGCCTAATTTATTCATGCTGCCTTGTTGGATTTGTGCCACACCAAATCTGATAATGACGTCACTCTGAATGTAGCGACAGCCCATACTAATTCTATTATTATCATCATTATGATTGAGTGTTAAACCATTATATTTTTGAATCCCACAGTTGGATTAAATCACAGTAAACCAAACCACCATATATCTGGATTTTTCATGTGGCGGTTTGAACAATTATCTCGGTTAAAATTATTCATAAATACGGAAAAGGAGAAAATATGAATCTGGTTGAAAAAAGAGAAAAGAAAAAGTTGAAAATTAGTAAAAGAAGTTAACTCAAAGTTAACATGGCCATGATGACATATGCTAAATGGTAAACAGATTGTATTTATATAGCACTTCTCTGGTTCAACGACCATTTAAAGGGCTTTTACAACACAAGTCTGCGGTTCGTCTTGCGCACTCAAATCACGTGTGCAGGACTCCTTCCTCGCGCACAAGCTGATCTGATCTGCGCGCGTGCGCTCTCAGACGTTGATTTGAGACCGAGTAACGTTAGCGCCCGAATTCATTTTGTGCTCTCAAATCTTTTGTCGTCCATAAACTTCCGTACTCCCATACTGTAACAGGCTAAATACCACGCTCCGCATTTCGTTACAAATGACCAAAGAGTACATCGGCTTTCAAAATTCACTCCTCACGTCAATTATTATGTATAATTTACTTTAAATGAAGTTATAATTCACGGCTAAACATGTCCTATAGAAATGTCACATTAATAATTATACTGCTAATTAAGGCGTATGAGACCTCACTATAGGAGATATAACATGTGAAGAATAGCGCCAATGCACTGAAGTTACAAAATGTACATATATAGAGAGAGAAAGAGAGATAGTGAATTGCTAACGTAACCCTAATCATAATGTTAGCAGTGTCTGACGGGCTCTATAGCCGCAGGTTACTTTCGCTGGTCTTTATCCATTTTACACGACATTAAATATCACTGAGAACAAACCCATACATTACTAAATATCTCGCCTTTGCATCAGAGTAATGCGAACTTGCTAGGCAACTAAAACTGTGTCATATGCTGTTCCTGATGAATGACTCCTGACTCTGTCTAAACCCTGGCATAGAAGAATGGTTTACATAGAGCTACTCTGACGATTAAAATGATAAACTAACTCTTCAACTAATTAAACACTCCTTTTACTAGGCTTACACTTTAGCTTGTGAATACCGTCACATGCACTTACTGACGTTGCATGTAATTAACTGACTGCTAAATGTCTTTGATTTAATCTTGTACTAGACATCAGTTCAGGACATAGTCTGAACCATGACGATATGTGTGCCGCTATCTTAGCTCAGCGCTAACACGACATGCTAACTTGTGATGTTCACAGACGTGCAAGATGATTATAGAATCACGGAGACAAAGAACCGGTAATTAACCAAAAGCCAAAAATAAGTACGAATACGCCATTTCCAGTTATTAGCGTTTACTTTACTGTAAACAACCCATTCTTTTGAATGGCTGTACTCACCATGTTGACGAAAATGTAAGGACCTCCGAAAAACTTGAACACCTCTCAACAACGCGCAATACGATTGGTTCAACTCTGTCCAAATGCTGAGGGGTCAAAGGTGAAGATTCTGTCGCGTCATTTTGCGTTAGTAGTGTGCAGAAATGCGCAAAAGTAGTCACAGTCTCTTGCTCTGAAATAGTCAGCAATGACATGCAACAACTGAGCCATCTCCACAAGAAATGAGAAAACTACATCTGCCGAGAAAGACTGTGAGATGTGACAGAGGCAGTTAAGAGACTCTAAGAAGGTAAGTTTTTCCTCTCAAATGCAACAATTCAGCCAATCAAGGAAAAACAAGACAGGCTGTTTTCCAGTTGTGGAGGAAATACTCAGATCCTTTATTTAAGTAAAAGTAGAAATACTATGGTCCAAAAACTCTCCATGTCGAATAAAAGTCCTGAATTGAAAATGTTATGTAAGTAAAAGTACAGTACAGTAGTAAATCAAAGAATACTCACCATCCAGAATGCCTCATTTCATAGTGGTATAGTATTGTAGAATATCATATTATTTTGTTACAGCTAACAAATACATAACATTATAGTTTGTCAATGTGGAGTTACTTTGTATGGGCGACTACATGGGTAGATTAATAACATAGTAGTCTGTCATAAACACATCATATTTTTTTTTATGTGAAAAGTAACCATTAACTATAAGCATCAAAACATGTAGTGGAGTAAAAAGTGGAACATTTTCCTCTGAAATGGAGCTGAAGTACAAAGTAGCATAAAATGGAAATGCTCAAGTAAAGTACATGCCATTTAGGTAAATGCACTTAGTTACATTCCACCACTGCTGATTACAAAGTACTAATAAGATCAAATGCAAAATGAAATGCTGCTAATAAAATATGTGAAAATATAATAAAATGAATTAAAATATGATAACAAAATGTAATAGGTACATTCAAATATAAAAAGTTAATGTATGCAAACTTTCAAGATGAGACAGAGAAGATACATTTAAAGAAAGATACAACCAAACTAGACCTAAAACAAACAAATAATATAATGCATATAGAATTATACAGACAAATAGGTATAAAAATACTGCAGAGGATTGTGGTCTGGTTGATACCTGTACTGTACAAATAGAGTAAATGTCTTATATTATATAGGTATTACAGTAAAGCAAATTACTCTGTATACATGGTTGGCTTTGTGTGTCTCTTGTGTTAGATTAAATATGTGCAGTAGGTTTATGTACAGCTTGCATACGCTACTTACATTCCTATCGTAACAGTTTACTCAGTCACTGAAAGGATTTTTTTGTGTAAAAAGGTGAATGATACAACATAAACTATGGGGAACAGGTGCTAAATTGTATTTCTCAAATGTCATTATAACCAAAATTACATTCTGTGTTAGATGATCCACTTATTTGCAACCAGCCTGCCTTTCCTTGCTCATGATGCAGAATTATTTGCCGAAGAGGTTTACACTGTTACAACAAGCGCTATTTTAGATGTTATAACAGGTGCCCATTTCAGAAGCCAGAGTAGCTGTCGTTCAGACACAGCAAAATTACCTTGGTGTATTGGGGATCATTTAGAGAACTGGCTGTGATTTTCCAATTATTGGCTCCTGTGACACAGTTCTCCTGGCTGTTTGTGCCTGGAATGATTCCCAACTACGGTGGGAAATTAGAAAGTGGTCACTTTTTACCTCTTAGAGTGCCATTCACACGGCTACGCTCTTCATCCATCCCCTGCTCCTCTTGCTCCTGCATTCTGGTCATACATTTTTCACACAAAACAAGGTTAAGCAGCAGCTCACCCATGATGAGGCTTATTCAAACAGAAAATTAGTTTGATGGCCTAATGAACACATTTATTTTCATCTATTGCTGTTCTTGTCCAGCTGAGATGCTATGTGAACTGTCTTAAACATTGTGAACGATCTGGTTTATGTATTAAAGATCTTTTCAAAATGAAAAATGGATATTACAGATGTGCAGCTTATCTATATGCTGCTCAGTGCTGTTGTTTACTGTGGACTTGTCCCTGGGATTTAGAGAGCTATTGGAGTGTGAAGCATGCAACAAAGAGATGAGAAACAGATGAGCCCACACTTGAGGTAGACTGCAATAAACTCTGATGTATTTACTGACAAGTGAAGGAGAATTCCCTATCCATTCTCTTAACAAGCCAAAAAGAAAGCAAGGCGACAGTGAGGGGCAGTGATGGATCGAGCTTCAACCTAATGATGGGAGTCAGTCAACCACAGTGCATCACTTGTCTTCAGGGAAACAAACATAAGACCAGCCATGAATCAACACGTTGCATAGCTGCAAATGTTTCTGGTTGGACTGAATGTTTAAAAAAAAAAAAAAAAAAAGATTATTTGAAGACATTGTTAAACTTATGCATATGAAAGAAAAAGCTGAGATGGCACCAGTAGTTACAGAGATTTTTCCTCAACCTGCTGCTCTCAAGCATTATGTGGTAAGCTGTTTTAATCTTTATTTTCAGTGGGATGAATCAGTTTTTACTCATTAAAATTTCAGTTTTAGACCAAAATTCTATTAAATAATGCAAAACAAAAATTTATTTAAACTAAAGATGCAAACACTTGAACACATTTTAACTATTTCAATTTCTGTATCCAGCTGGAATTAATTAGGAAAACATTTAGAAGTACTGCTGGTTGAAATTTAGTCCCTGATATGAACAGCTGGCATTTTAACTGGTTTGGTGTCACGATTATGAATTTTAATAGCTGAAATTCACATGTAATAATAACCAAATAATAAAAAAAATCTTTTAACTCTTTAGATGTAAATGTGTCTGAAAAAAAGACAAAAAAATTAAACTATTAAAACTGGTTGCTATGATGCTGCCTTGGCGCTCTTGAACAGCACACAGAGCCGCTGCCACCAGCAGGGGCGCTGTTCTGTATCTGATCACATGCACACACCTCATTGCAGAGTACAAGAAAGATTTTCCTGAAAGCGATCAATAAAACATGTCTGACAATTCAAATATCAGTCGGCTTAACTCTTTGGATTCAGACTTTTATTGATCTCACGTCATCTTTTATTCATCATTCATTGTCTCGCAGACGACGAGTTTGATCTCACGCCCAAAACTTTGCCAACAACTGCTCCTATACACAGCAGATATAAGCAGAGTATATTTATGTGCTTTGGTGTTCTATTTATACATCCTAACACAGTTTGCCAGTGCCTCATTGTTGTGTGTTTGATTGATTCACAATATATGAGGTGGTCAATGTTTGCCTCTGGCCATTTGACTCAGTGAGCGTCGAGTCCAGCATGCTGCTGACCTGCCTTACAGGCACTCTTCTCTCATCTAACAATTGGCTTCCTGTCAGGCGCGGTCACATTAACAATCAACAACACGCAATATTACATCTGCAGCGTGCTTTTCAATTTCCCCCTGAAATAAAGGAGCCAGAACACCTCTAAATGAGGTTACATGAGTCTGTTTAAACTGTTTTTAAACTAGAAAGCTTTTACAAAAAAGTATTTGTGGGGGTTTTTGTGAGAAAGTTGTCATAACAGTCATGAATTTTTGTTTTTATGGTTCATAAAACTTCCTTTCATTCTGAGATTTTTGTGTTTACTTAGGATCACTTTCTCTCTAACTTCACCCACAAAATGGTTAACATGGTAACTCATTTAGTGGCACATATAGGCATAGTGTGGTATATCTTTGTATTGCTGTAGCATACAGTAATCTGCCCTGAGGAAATGATTTTTCCTGGCTATTGGATAAGTATTGTCCTTTTTAAAAGCAAGGGCTAACTCCACAATCATACCTCTAAGTTTTTTGCCGTAGTTGTTGCTTGAGGAGAACGTGTTTTGTCTAAAAGCATATTTATCCTCTGGCTGATTATTGACAACTGTGCCGCATGATCAGTGAAAGCATGACCTCTGAGCCAAAAAATCAAACATTATCCATTTACTTCATGCTACATGCAGCCTGGTCCATGTGCAAGTTTTACATGCCACCGCTTCTATCAAACCCCGGGATCACGATTGCGAACCTCGGCTACACCGAGCTCTGCAGAGCAAATTTAGAACAGGAGTCGAGAAACTATTTTTGGTAAGATTCCTCTCTGGGTTGCAATTATCATGCAAGAACACACAAAGCTGTTGATTTCTGAGTACCAGCTATTCACAGTCTCTTGTTCTGAAATAGTTGCTGATTTCATGGATATTCCGTCATTTACACCAAAGGGTCTACTGTACTCCCCATAGCCGTGCCACACATGCACACACACACACACACACACACACACACACACACACACACACACACACACACACAAACAAACCATATACCACCATAGAAACCCCATGATGTCAAAGCACAACGGAAAAAGTATGAATGAGGCCTGCTGAATGTCAGAGTAAATGTCAGGCTGTATTTGGCTTCATCCTTACTCTTTTTACGCTTTAAATAGAAAATATCTAAAAAGATTTGTCTTCTCAGCAACATGACACTCAGGAAGATAGCTGGGCTCAGACGATGTGAGGTATGATTGTCTTCTGTCTGACAAACCTGACTTCATGCTCAGCACTTGTGAGCTTCTGCTGAATGTGTTCTTCACCGGCCTACGAGGACGTGTGAGCACTTTGAGAGGATCTGAGACGCACTGTCATCTGAAAATGAATTGGTTGAGATGGACATAAAGACAGTGTGTCCCAGTGTCACACACACTCTTGCTCACTCAGGACTATCCCTGCCTGACTGATATCATTTGCCACCCAGCATTAATAAATATAGAAATTAAAATAATGCCTACTCCTATTAAACTCATTAGGAAATTTTATTATTCACTTTCTTTTTTTTTAAATAATTTTTTATTGATTCACAATTCCAGTAAATGATACATCTGAAGAGAGTTACATTTTCATTTTTCTGTATATCCCAACACCCACCCCACCCATCCCGAAGACCCTTTACATTTTGTATCAACAGGTTAATATAACAAATCATTTTAAATAATAATGAGTCCTTGATTATTCACTTTCTTACCAAGAATTATGGGAATCGCTAACACCTTCATGTCTGTGTGGTAAATATGAAGCCACTGCTAGCAGCCACTTAGCACAAAAACTGGGAGCAGTGGGAGAACAGCTAGCTTGGGTCTGCTCAAAGGTTAAAAAGCTCACTCTTTGAAGGTATAGCTTGACATTTTCCTAAATACATTTATGTAAATTTGCTTCCTTGTCAAGTCCTAAGAGAGGATTGATACCTCTCTCGAAACAGTACCAACCACCAACCTTCAGAGCTGAAAAATTAAGATAGAACAGAAGTGTCAAAAACTGCAATTCCTCAAATGGCCACTTGAGACTGGCTCAAAAAGCAAGTCAATTCCCCATAGACCCCCATATTAAAATGAGAGGACCCGCTCCTTCTGTAGAAATAAAGAGCTTATTGTAAGGTAATGAAACTTCTTATATTCAGGTGATTCTCCACATGAATATTATATTCTGTTTTTGCATCATTCTGTCAATTGATCCCCCTGAATCATACACATTGGTCCTTTAACGCTCGGCAAGAAAATTAACAAGTGTGTTTCCCAAAATGTCAAACTATCTCTGTAAGGTGAGGCCAGTTATAAGTTATAAGACATTTCTGACACAATTTTGCTAACAAATGATTTAAAAGAAAAGTCATGGAGATAACAGTCTGATGATTCAGTTCTGGTACAGTGACACACACCTCTCCACCATCTCTGTATGTTAGCAAAAGCATCAGTTTGATTGACATGACTGACATGTAACAATGCATTCACAACATGATCCAAATTATTTCAAATTGCTTTAGTTACTGAAATGTCATGAATTTAGTCCTTATCCAGTCATTCAGTAGGCTTCATGCAATATTTCCGGCTGGCTGCATTTTGGAATGCAGCAGGAAATACAGTTTATCTTTGATGTGTCTGAGGTACGAAAGAAGGTGCTGAGTGGTTTTCATTTGAGGACTGATGCCCAGCTGTGGGCACTCGCTGGCTGCTGTGTCTGTGGTTTATAATGAGAGGAAATGGCTGGAGAAAAAGGGGAGAGCAGTGGGAGCACAAAGAGGATGCCAGGGGATTTATGTGTAATAGCAGCCCACGAAATTGGCCTTTATGCTCCATGTCCTTCGTTTCAAATTTCCTAAAGAGTATCCTGTTGCTGCAATGTGTTTTTATGATTGTGCTGGTGGAGGGATGCATGTTTGCTGGAAAATAACCGGGATTACATGGAACATTCTTTGAGCTATTTTAGAAGTTTCATGAAAATTTCCTGCAGGTAATTTTCATATGAATCTTTTCATGTCAGACCAGATTGTGACGCTGCTTCCAGTGTATCTTGCCATGTATTGTATACATGTAGTTGTATCTTTGCTTGCTTGTGTACCCTATAACATAATTGACAATAATAACATAATCAAGTACAGCGTAAAGCTCATTCTTATTCCTTCTGTGCAGCATTTTAAATCAGTTCAGCTGCTCTTTATTTTATATGGGAGACACTTACATGTATGCATTATGCAGCTGCATATGAGAGCTTTGTACTAAACATCACAGGTTTAATTAAAACATGAGCTCTCCACCAAGTGAGTGCAGAATCACATATACTAATAGTCATAGGATGAATATTTTAGCCACAGGATTTTTACGGCTTATCTTTACGAAGAGCAAGTGGGTTATGGTGTAATCTCTGGATCAGCTATGGCTTTTAACCACACTAACCACACTGCTTTTGCAAGATTACTTTGAAATATAGTCTGCTTTCAAGAGAGAAGCCCATTTAAACCTATCTGATATTAGTCCTATCTCCAAGGAACAGCATAGGACTTTCTTTCCCGAAGGAAGAGAAAAATACGTAGGATCGATAAGCACATTGAGTTCCACTGCTGAATGTAATTGCTGTTATATAGTTCCTCCCCTCTTCACAGAACATTGTGTTCAGTACATGAATGAGCGGTCAATTAGCTATTACAGTGCTCATTTGTCTGTATGTAATACGCTGCCCGTCAATCAGACAGAGTGACTCAAGGGAGATAATGATGCTCACTAAACTTCATGAATGTGAATGCATGTGAGTCGTCTTGGCACATAGCAACAAATCAGAAGAGATAGGCTCACAATCAGGACTATCTGTAGGCCTGATGTGGCATCTGTTTGTGAAACTGAGCGTAGTTGTTTTGAAAGACTGTCGAGATCAGGTGGGGAACCAACATCAGGTGTGGAATGAGACACAGATCCCAGAGGGAGCTGCTGTGGGAAGTGTACTGTAAAATGGGGCATTGATGGCAGGTTCACCACACCTTGTTGAGTTCCACAGTACTTGACAAACTGGAGATAAATACCCCAAAAATGCTCATCCAGAGGAACGGTTTGACATCTGTTATGCAAGAAGACTAATTCTGTAACACAGTGGAATGCTTCTAAACATCTGGCAATACCAATTAGACATGCAAGATTGACCACTCAGGCCACTGGAGAACAGAACATTTTGTTTTGAACTTTTGTTGTGAGAAGTTTACTGGATTCATTCTTTGCATATGCGTATTGACCACAGATTTTATGAGCTGCTTTTTTTGTAAATTGTCTCAACTTAATGTGCTAGCAGCAGATGAGACTCCAAAAGCTGGAGGACATAATTATATTAGTAAAAATATGTCACAGTTTTGAGCATGGACTGTAAATCTTGACCAGTATTAATATGTGTGAATTTCACATCAAAGGTCCACTTATCATTTTGGTGCTTTAAACCACATTTCACAGTATTCATCACTGAATGGAGCTGGCCAAGGTGTCATCATGTGATGTAAGTCTCTTTTTTAGTAAGTCAGTGGTAATCAAAGTCTGTTTTTGCCACAGTACAGCGTGCAACCAGGGATGAAAATGTTTTTCATGTGATCGGTCTACCCACTGGTCCAGGCTAAAAACCACTGGATGACTTGCAATGAAGATATGTCAGAAATTAAGTCTTGTCATTGTCCAACAACTTAAAACTTGACACTTGTTTTAATTTTTGCATTGGAGGTGTCATTTTGTGATTTTCCTATCTTGAGTACATAATTAAAAAGGACAGTCAACTGGTGATTTTAATTTAAATGTCACTTATATCTATTGCAGTTATACCAGTGGACTTGGAATTAATTTCCCATGTCACGTTTCACTTACGTGAAAAGTAAATTTAATATTTTATTTTTGGTCCATTTTATGCTTTCTATACAATCATACCTTTGAATTTATTTATAGGAAGTTATTTTTTTTCCCCTCATTGCTCTATTTTCTGACTATTCCATTTTCAAAGCCTCCCTGGGGCCCATGAGACCCTCAAAGACTCAGAGAGACCCGTTGTCCTCCCAGATGTGGTGACTGACACAGCATTATGATATTCAGTTAGCTGAAAGCACCTGCTCCCAGTCTGTAATGAGTATGCAGAGTTTGCTGCACATGAACCAAGTGGCAAAAACCTGATGGAAACTGTGAGCCCAGACAAAAATAATGACCTAATGTCTGAAGCTCAGGTGGGTCGGCTCCATTTAAAAATCCCTCACCACTTTAACTCACTGACACATTTGATATTTCATTATAGTGATGCCTTAAGCCGCCACTGGAATGTGATGAAGCGGTGTCATGTTGCTGTCTGAGCTCTCTCTCTGCTTGTTTTCAGAATTTTTCCAATCCACAAAGCAATTTCTCACCACATAGTGAAAGGTCATTGTTGTTTTGTGATCAAAAGTTAATGAATAATGAGGAGGAATCCAACATTTTCATGTTAAAATAACACTATTAGTTTAAAAAAAACATTGTAATGAATGTGACGTAATGAATGTGTGAGATAGATTTGTTGATGATAATGACTTATTGATAATATAAGTGTTTATAATACGTGCTCCTGACTCATTTTTGGAAAGGACCTGCAGTTACAAATACACTCATGTTGTCATTTTGTGTTGACTATGATATCCTCTCAGAACAATGTGGGGAATTTAAAAATTCCTCCGTGCAACATTTCAGCCAAATTGGACACTTCTGAATGTGTCTGCATCTGGCGATCCCTGATTGTTAATTAGATATCATGTTAAACTGTCATTCTCTGTTTGCCTGACTTATTTAATTTGCTCCATCCCAAATGCTCTCTTCCCCCTTATCTCCAGGAAACAGTTGGGCTGAGGCCATCTCTCTGCTGGCTGGTGCAATCCTATTGACTTCACACATGGAGCAGTCCTTTTGTGCTGTTTCTCAGAAGCTCTGATATCACAGGTCTGTCCTGTCAGAGTTGAGACAGGCATTTAATTAAAAGAGCATTGCTGAGTTGTTTTTCACTGTCTTGCCTTGAGCGATACCACTTCCACTTCAGTGGGTCAAGAGGTATTTGAGGCACTAACTTTTGGTATTTCATCTTTTTTAAATGGGATATCCAGTGGAGAGAAATTGATAAACCTCTAGGCCTCTTCTGAATGGTCTTTGAACCACATCTATGATGATTGAAAGTTTGTGATCGGTGATGCGAATTAAGGTGGAAATGCACCACAAGATTTGGGGAATTCTTTGAAATGAAGCTGCCATTTTATTGCGCTGCATGTGACAGCTTGCAATGACAGATAAAACAAATAGAGAAACATAAGTGCAGTCAAATAAAGAAAATTTTCTCACATACCAGAGCAAAATGCTGTGGTTGTATAGATAACTTATAGATGAACAAGACAATACATCTGCTGCAGGAAATCTATCCAAACCTGCCATCTTTCAAATTAAAATAAGGAGCTTTAACTTCAGGAAACCACTCTCTGTTGCACCTAACAGGATTAGAGGGTCCACAGTTGATGAAGGAAATTACCCATTAGAACTAATAGACGTGCAGGATTTATTTGGGAGTCTGCAGGACACCTTTGTGTGTTACACAGAGCTAAACCCAGCTGACACATATTGGTGAGATAGCAGACAAATGCACAAAGCATCAGATGCCTTCAGTTAGTATGGTAAGAAGAAACTATTGCAGGAGAAATCCATCAACACAGTAACAGTTGTGTGAAACAGGTACGTATAAGACAGAGCAAATCATAACTAGCAGCAGCTGCAAAATCAGTGAGAACTTGTTAGAAAATAGCTCTGCTTCTTTGACTTCATCTGTGATTGGTGCCTTGTTTGAACATGATTAGTAATTATAACAGTGTTCTTATTCTGATGATGTACACAAATTCAAGTGGTCTGACAGAAATTATGTGATACTTCATTAATTTAGCCTCGCAGCAAAAACTTAAATTTGCAACATGTCTGCATGCACCTCCATGGGAGGTTTTGTCTAGAGCCCAGTGTGTTTGTTTGGGTGTTAGTCAGCAGGATATCTACCATAAAAACAAAATTTGTCCAGATGTCAGGCAATGGGACTGCATGTTGAGAGCCCTACACTTCAGAGGGTGCTCCCGTGTCATGGTGCCGCACCAGCCCTCGACTCGTTTCTGGTCCCATCATCATCGACTTCTGGTTGGGCAGGCAAGTAGGGCAACCAGCCTATGGACATAAGTCTCCTTTGTGTCTTTTTCTGCATTGTTAATAATGTTTTTCTATTTTTCATTGTGCTCCACAGTGTTTTCTGCAGATTAGAAGAATGAGAAGAAGAATCGGAGGGACAATCCCTTTTATTCGTCACACAATTACATACATGCAATCACACGCCATGCAAATTGGTGAAACTTGTCCTCCGCCTTTAACTCATCCTGGTTGCTTTCCTCCGTGGCAGACCAGGAGCGGTGGGCTGCCATCCGACGGGACCCAATCTCTTTCGTCACCATTGGTCAGGTGGTGATCTTCTTGCATGTTTTTTTAGTGGGGGTATTTTTATGGAGGATACCCCAGGTGAACACAGGGAGAACATGCAAACTCCACACAGAAAGGCCCCTTTTTCCTCGAGCAGCAGGCACTGAAGGCATGGTGGAGGACACGCCACCAGCGCCCACAGCGGGATTCGAACTGGGACCTTCTAGCTGTGAGGCGACAGTGTTACCACTTGTGCCACCGTGCCACCTCAAAGGAACGAAAGGAGATTAGACCATGAGGAATGTAATGTTCTCACCAGTGTGAAAGGCATGTGAGTGAGTTGTTGTCCGGACCCCTTTGCATCACTTTTCATTGTGCAGGGTAGTCCAGCAGACTTCTATAGAAGTCTTGCAGTGCGTCAAATAATGTATAAAGAGTGAGAAAAGTCAGCTACTAAACTAAAAATCACACATGCATTCACCCCCTTGTTGAGAATATGGTGAAGAATGACTCATCTAACTACAGATATTTCTGTATAACCTTGCTCCTATGATTTTTTTTTTTTGCACTCTTAAATGTGGTTGTGATGGGTTTATACACTGCAATTCTCCTATACCTCCTATACATTCTCTATGTTTTCATTGAGAAAGTGTTATTGCAGACAGTCACACTCACTTTCTCTCATATAAAATGACATCTACACAGCACACATTTCTTAGGCTGTTGCATTCAAGGTAACTACCTCAACAGAAACTGGAATGTGATCATGTCACATCAGTCTATTAAAGTACTCTCTGAAATTTCAATACGATACCAGTGATTGTGGTGTTAATGTTTGAGTGGCAGCTGCTCCTTGTTAGAGGTGCTTATTAAATCTGCAAGCCCACTCACAAGCCCACTAACATGCTCATTTCCATTATAAGAATCTTTGAAGGATGTGGTGCCTATTATCTCCAGACCTGAACATGGGAGTAAAGGTCAGGAGCTGGAGACATTAATTCAGTTATAAAGGAGTGAAAAGGAAAGAACAATCCTTTGAACAGCAATTTGTTGTCTCTGCGTGTGATGCTTTGACCAGACAAAAACAAGGTTTGAGAACAATGCAGGCCACAGCTGAATATTTATCAAGCAGCTCTCAGATTCCAGCCCAGTGTCCTGGCTACTCAAATATGAGTCTCAAAGTGTCAGTTGCCTTCTGTCAAATCTGTCCGACCTGCCAGTAATCAGAGCCTGCATTCAAAGGCTAATATCATGTGACAGTTGTCAACCCCATGCAGCATGTCACCCCGCGACATCCTTCCAGGAAAGCACAGTACTGTACACTGCTCACAGCTATCTGTTAAGAAATGGGAGCATGTCCATCTGTACAGTCTTTGTACAGAAAATACATGGACAAAGATGTTCTTTGGTCTGATAATCGAATTTTAGACAGATCAGGAAAATAATGTTGTCAAAATGAGTAATGGACAGAGCATCTAACAGGGACTGCACAATGTGAGTGTCACCCCATGAACGATTTTGAAAAAATAAAAAGTTCAAGATTAGAAAAATGAACTAGCCTGTGCAAAGCTGAAATCCATGACTGGTACATTTGATCATTTTATCATCCCCTCTTTTAACTGCAACATTTTATTTTGTTAATGCCTGTCTTGTGCCATTTTCAGGCAGCGGAACAACCTGTCAACACAACACTGACATTTAATCACCGTATCACAGGGTTGTTGAGAGCACAGAGAGCACAGGAAAGATCATTTATTTTTGCAGGTGTAAAAAATGTAGATAGTGAATCAATCAAGGTGTAACTTATCTTGATGTAAGTTTAGCTTTTTTTCATCAGATGGGACTTACTTAACCTTAGTCTAGCAAATGTAAGGTGTGCACCCCCCAGCACTGCACCTGTACTAAAGATTCTGTTTTTACAGCGACACCCTTGTGCTTATTATAGACCAAAATGCAACTGGCGGTTTCTATACTCACCCTAATGATGTCATTTGCATGTTTTAAAGCTGCAGTTGTCATCTTTCTCTTCTTATAGATCTCCATGAGGGCAGTATCCACAAAGGAGTATTTCGAGAAGAGCCTCTGAAATTGGATGCCACAAAATCAAGTGGGGATTATGAGGCTAACCGGTACTGAGACACTCAATGCCACTTGTCTCATTTCCGACCAGATGCCTGAGCTGAGCATTTCTGCTCACCCACAATGAGAATTATTGATTGCAGACACAGTCTTGGCTGCCAAATTTGTGCAAAACTCAGCAGGGTCGCATTGTTCTCTAATGAGAAAGAAAGAAAAATGTGCTGCTCGTTAGTGGCAAAGTTATCACTGTACCTGTTTGCTATGGCAGGTCCACTACCTTTTACATCTGTCCCTGTTCTTGTCTCCAGGAGTCTTGTTGCTATGTACATTGCTATCTACAGACCCATCATTCCTCAGTAAACACATTATCACATTTATGGGTATTATTAGAGTTCAATTTATGTTCCTTTTAGCCTAGAGCAGTCTGTCAGGCACTGATTACAAAAACAATGCATTTATTTTGTTGGGTGTTTGAGCAGTTTTAATGTCATGGTTTTAGGGAAAGATGAGGGTGTGTGTTTCCCCTGTGAGAGATTTTCCATTTGCATTCACAGAGCCAGGTGGTAGAGCCTGGTGGCACTGAAACCTGCTCTGCTCTGGATACAGCTGATGTGTTTTGACTTTGCTGTCACTAAAATCGCAGGCTGAAAGCAAGCAGAGGGACACTGTGGACCCCGGAGAGAGTGACACACACTGAGATGGAAAAAGGTAAAGAGGAGAGGATTGAAGACCATTGAAAACCACAGGAACAACTAGACAGAGAAAGACGCAGGTTCTCGTATTCTTCTGCTTAAATAAGCTCCATTTCAATCCTGTCCACCTCAAAAATCCAGCAGCTGACAGGTTCTGTTATTACATTTTCGTCATGAAATGAACAATTTCCTAAATGTCACCTGTAGTTTTCAGGGCTTACTGACCAGCAGAAATAGACTGTAATGGAAGTCGCTTGTTATACCGCCTCAGGGATATGTCTGAGCCACACCTTCTCAGACAGTTTATTTGCACGTGTGTGTATGTTTGCATGTCCTCATGCGATGTATGTGTGTGCTGCTTGTATTGAGAGAGCTTGGAGTTCACTAACCTCTATATGCCCATTGCTTCAGGGCTTCAGGGGTGACTGCTGTCACTTAGCTGTCAGAGGGAATTAATCCTAAAAACGCATATACAGTGACATGCTTGAGAAGAAAAGTGCAATGCTTTCCAGTCCTTTCCCCACAGCCGCTGCTGTGCTCTGACATCGTCTTAGGTTAGAAAAGATTAAAGGAGGTGGCAACATTATCAGCCCATTTCATGTCAGTTTCATCCATTTTGTGCCACAGTGCTCCCTGTGCACCACATCTGCTGTATAAAAATAACCTAGCGTGGCATGGCGCCACACTGACTGAGCTATTTTTAGAGAAAACCTTTGGAAACCAATTTGGCTCGCCAACAATATTCCCAGACAAAGTAACGCCCGTGTCTGACATATGACGGAAAGGCCCCCCTCAGAGGCTTTGCTGTGATGTGCATTGCGCGATGAAAGTGGGGGGCAGCAGAGTGCTGCTTTCTCTCTGTCCGCTCTGGGGTCGCTCCAACAGGGACCTGTTCTGCCTTTACTGCCTGTCAGCTGAGGGACTTTATGGTGAACCAGTCCAGCCTGGCTAGCTCACTGTGCTGGCTACTGTGTTTGCCAGTGAAAGAGGCAGACTCTTTTGTGCTGCTATCAATCTGCCATATTGGAAAGTTATTTGGAGAAACAGCGGTGTTCGTATCTGCTCTCAGCTGAGCAAAACACGTGACAAGCAGCAGTGGAAAATCTCATGGATTCATACACATTGATTTTAATTTTGTCTCATGAATTGAAATGAATGGGATGAACGTGACGGGTGGCAGCAGCAGCAGCAGCAGCAGCAGCAGGGAACACTGGTTTGGCCTGTATGTGAACTGAAGTTTGAGTCCAGAAACCAGGCAGTAGCTGGAGTTTTAAACCCTGATTTCTTGTTTACAGGAATAAGTGTTAGAGACTTATTTTGACTCAGAATGCATTTTTTCATTACAGCATGAAAGTGCTGTTTGGTGTGAAAGTAGCAGCAAGGAGCCATATGCTCCTGGTTGTCATGTGCAGACAGTTGTTATTAAAGAAACACTATTTCATGCACATGGTGCTCTGACAAGTGTTTTTTGTTTTGTTTTTTTTTTTACTTCAGTTGCCAAGAGCAATTATTTTGTACAACTATTCAATGTCTTTATATTTAGTAATTGTCTCTCTCATATAAATAAATGATTATAATAGATTTATTAAAGATTTACTATTTATTTATTTAGACTTCCTCACTGTTTTATGAATTTGAATCTGGACTGATGGACTGATTCTTCTAAAGGAAGACTTTAAGGCTCCACACTCATGAGCATATGGTAAATATGCAGCTACAACCAGCAGCTGGTCAGCTCTGCTTAGCAAAAAGACTGGAAACATGGGGAGACAGATAGCCTGGCTCTGCTGTCAGCAGTCATATTTACTGTTCAGACATGAGAGTGGTGTCAGTCTTCTCTGTAAGGCAGGTAGGTTCACTGCCCATTTAGAATTTCTGAACTTATAAAAACACATCATTCAAGAAAACAACAATAATAATGTGCTAAGAAAATCTGGTTTCTTGCAGGTTTTTCTGGCCACGTTGTCAAAAAGCTAATAGTACTTCAGCAGAGTGACTTTAACAGGTTTGAAAAGGACACAGAGAGTACAGATGCTCCGTGTCAGGCGCCAGAGCAAGTCTCATTGACAGGTAAATGTGTGATGAGAGGTGCAGTGAAAGGCACCATCGGTCAGGTGAAACCCTGAGGCGTTGTCAAGGGATGTGATCAGCTCTGCAAGTGGTGGAGGGGAGGAGGTCAGAGTCAGAGTCAGGGAGTCAGACTAAAATGGTGCATGCCAGGTGCAGCTGCTGAGATCGGTTGTGACTGCAAGGCTCAGATTAATGACAGCCATGACTCTCTGGCGCCTTTCTCACAGCAGCAGTGCTGTGGCAGGCTGTTAGTACACAAAACACCCTTATTTCCACACTTTAAGAGGACGTCCGTCCACACTAAAGCTTCCTCACAATCATACACCTGCCTAGTTTTTGCCAATCCTGGATGAGCTAAGCCATCTAAATTTTTAAAATGCATCCAAGTTCATTTTAGCCCTTTGTGAACACTAAGCTGGAGCTTTTTAAAACATGGTCATCAAAATTTAACTGTGGAAGGGGAAAATTAAGCTTTTGGAAAAACAACATATACCTGCCTAGATGTTGTCAGGAACAGTGCAGGCAGTAAAGTTAGAAGGCAACTTTCTCTTTTATGTGTTCTGTGCTCGACAACGCACACACACACACCCACACACACGCACGTCCACACGTGTTTTCACACAGAAAGCTGAAAGAAAAATGTTTGCCTGGCTTTATTTGTGTGAATTTGACTGCTGGAGCGTTTGTCCAGTCTGTGTTTATTGGCTCTAAACAACCAACCGACTGTACAGATGTTAGCTGTAGCTAGCTAGCGATGTACAAACAGAGTGTGTGTTTGAGTGCTGTGTGTGTGTTTTTGTGTTCATGGTCAGCTCAGCCTCTGACTGATCTCCCTTCAGTTTCTCTTCATCAAATACACGGACAAATGTTTTGCTCATGTTGAAACATTCAAAGAAATGGGAGCACAACTCCTTTGCCTCAGTTGGTGCTGTGCCTGCACCTCCACACATTTGCGTGCATCCATGGACTTTATAAGCAGCCTTGCCATGCCTAATATTCACCTCTTGTTCTGTCTAAACACAACTTAAGTTATTGTTTGGTTGTTCTTCCTGTCCTCTCTGACCATGGATCTCTTCTTAGTACAACAAAGAAGAAAGACAGTCTGTATGTGACTTTGTACGGAGGCCCCGAGAGGTCATCCCACTGCAACTTAAGAAAACACATGCAAATAGATAACACACAAGCACACAGTAAGGACACGCTTGTTGTTGCTGTGGTTTGTGAGTGGGACACCAGGATGTCCAAGCTGTGTCCGGCCATGTCCATCACTTTTTAGTGTCCCCTGAAAACAGTTTCTATGTGCTGCTTGAACATTGAGCTCTCAAGGCCACCGTATCTTTGGTTCAGCAATGGCCTTCTTACTAAAGCAGTGCGCAAGTTACTGCTTGCCTGGACAAAATCTATGAATGGTGATCACTAGTTTACGCTCATGTAATTGCCTGAAGGAGAAACAGAAAAATCTGTGACTGAGAACAACAAAATTTGTCAACCAAAAGGAGGAAGAAGATATTATTTCTCCATCAACCCGGTGCTTCAATGTAAATGTAGATTTTTACAAAAACAATCTGAAAATGCTACCGTGGACACTTTTAAATGTAAAGTGCATTTTCAGACTGAGCTGGCTTAATGTTGACCTCATGCATCCGCCCTGGCACAACCACAGCTACTCTCACCCACGTAACTGGGAGTCTGTTTGGACACAAAGACGCCTCTCCTCCTCTTCCCTTTTTTAATCACAAATCAATTTCCTCTCAAAGAGGACCTGGGAGCTGTTTAATGGTTACAAAGAGGGGAAAACAAGCAGAGAAATAGATCAAAGCATCTCTAACACAAGGCAGGTGCAAAGCTCTGAGAGCCAAGCTTTTATGTGGTGACTGGAGCAGCTGTGTAGATGATTCACAATATTACAGGCCGGCTTTGTTTTTCAAATGGGTGGTTCTACAGCTCAAACCCAGTGTAAATGGAATGAGGTCACATAGGATAGTCATGAATAGGCTAATCATATCTGAAATGCTTGATTGGATGACTGGTGCTTTAGAGGAGATGTGGTTTGCAGCTATGACATCTAATAAGAGCTACTTAAAGGCTAAATTACATATTTGTGATTGTGATTAAAATGTCGAGCTAGAATTCTGAAGATGTTCAAGGCGTGCTGGTGTCATTTGTGGCATCATTACAGAAAGGTGTTTGGTGGGGTTGAAGCTCGAGATAACAGCCCATTTTTAATAGAAAATTATACCTTGAATAACCTACTTTCTAAGACTGTTTGGAAACCTGAGCTGATGCAAACTGGCACACTCAAACAGGCGGGAGTTTATTGGTCATGTGATGTGCCTGACCTTTCATTTGTAAGAATAAGCAGTGGGGACAACAGAACAGCAGAGGTCTTTGAAAAAGCGGCTCCTGGAGTGTGGTGGGCTGGATGCTGATCCTTTGTGACAGCTGTTGTGCTGTAAGGTGTGGCTCCGCTAGGCCGGGATGTCATTTCACACACACTGCTGCAACGCTCTGTGGACACAGCTGCACCTGTAATGCTGGCCCTCATAGCTTATAAGCAGGGGAGAGAAAGGTGTCACACACACCACATGGTAGAGGTAACACTGTGAAGAAGAGAGGGAGATCTGCAAGTACTGAACAAAAGAACCCTGAAAGGGAGATGCTATCTGGGTGCTTGTAGTTGTTGATGAAATACAAGATTATTCGCTGTTATTTTGGCGCATAGATTTGTGAACTAACACATCAACAGATTTAGCATGTATGGGAAGACCTTCTATGAGAAAGAGTTTGGTTCCTTGGCTGCTGCCCATACATTGACTGTACAGTGACTGGGACTAGCTGAGCTATATTAGTACATTTTCGAATGTCATCCCTTTCAGCGGCTGTGAAGTCACACGGCACATGTGAAGTGAAGTGAATGATTCTGACACTGAGTGATTGACGCTCTTCTTCTGTGCTCAGATAACATCATTTGCACAGAATAGCATTTTCACAAGTTCTCTCCTTTTCTGACTCATTGGCTTTAACTCCCCTCTCCTTCAAATCTTAGCATTTTCTCTCTGTGTCGACCTGAATCTCTTCTGCTTTATGATAGATCTGCTCTGTCAATGCAGCCTCTTATCTTTGCTCACCAAGTCTCCCCTTCAAAGAATCTGTCTCTTGTAAAATATGATACTTTTAATCAGAAAGTCATTCAATGTACATGGGAGTAATTGTTCTCTGTCACAAAGGCAGACTTGTCATTAAGGAAGTACTGACAGCTTGTTACAGTTTTAATCATGGACTTACTTAAGTGGAACGAATCAACTTTGCTGTTCTTCTTATTGTTGTTGTTGTTGTTGTTGTTATCATCATCATTATTATCGTTACTATTTGTTTTCTCTGGAGCTAAACTGTAGCATTGTTTATATGGAAGAAGTCAGTGATGTGACTGAAACACTCTTGCAGACAGAACAGGGCGATAATGGCACCACGCCTGGGGGAGGAAGAGTTGCAGCACCGTGAGAAGCAATTCAAGGAAGCTCAATAAGTCATGACCCTGTAGAGGTTTTATCATACAGCACTCGGCCTTACTTTCATGCGCTGTGACAGAACCAGGAGGTGCACCATTAGGCATGAATTCCCAAGGTAAAGCATTGGATCTGGAACATGGGACACCGCTCCGATGGCAAATCAGATTATACCGTTCATACTCCAAGTCGACCGTGTTGTCGGTGAACTCGGTGTTCCTGTGTTCAGGTTTCCTATATATTAAATAGGTCTATCAAGAACTAGATTTTCTCAGTCTACATCAAGCATGTTTGAGTGTAGCATCAGGGGCTGTGCTTGGTCTGACCTAGCACAGACCTGCTAAGTGCTTTGGCGTCGAGGTGGTATTTCAGGCTTGACGTACCCCGATGGTATGAAAATCCCTTACTGGAGAAATTGTACAGTATGATGCTCCTATCATCAGCTCCATGCAGCTGAATTCTGGACATACTGTAGTTCCTTTAACCCTCGAGTGGGCACATCAAGGAGAAGGGCATTTCAGCAATTTAGTCTCTATAAAATGAAGATGTGAATTAGAGTCTCTGCAAAAGAATTCTTTAGCAGAGATGGACACTTTTAGATGGGAGACTTTGTGAAGTGTGGCTGGGGAGGCGGTGTGGATAGCATCAGATTTATCCTGATCAAGTTTAAGGTAATTGCAGGTCATCCAAGCATTAATATCATGTAAGCTGTCTGTCAGGTTGGATTGTGGTAGAGTGTCTGAGGGCTACAGGCCTGCACAGAGTTGTGTGTCGTCAGCATAGCAGTGAAAATTAAGGCCATGTTGACGAATTATGTCCAAGTGGGAGAACATAGCTGATGAACAGTAATGGTCCAAGAACTGAGTTGTAGGGGGACACTATGGGAAAAGGAGGGTGTGGGACACCTGAAGCTGCTAATGGAAATTAACTGTTTAGCTGTGAGGTGGGACTTGAACCATGAAAATGAAGTGCCAATGACACCAAGTTGTGTTTATAACTGGTTGTTGACTGGTCTATTATGACAGACCACATCAAAAGCAGCAGTGAGATCTAACAGGATATTCCGACAAGTTATTTCCACTTGAAAATTTGTATTTTTTCAGGAACAAAATTGTAAAAAACAATGTCATTATGAATAAAATCTGTTGTGAGTAACTTACAGAAACAATGTTGATGTGATCAGAGGATGATCAGGAGAGAACATACTGTATGTAGGGTGGCTTCGCCAAAGGTGCTTCATTACTGGTCCAGTGACTGAGCGCAGCTGACAGCTGGGGCACGAGAGTGAGCCACATAGGCATGCAGGACACTGCTACTTGGCAGGCAGGTCCAAACTGTCACCACTGATTTCTACAGTCAGGTCTGAAGAGAACGCTTCTCATCAGTGTATCTTTGCTCAGCCAAGAGTACTGGAAAGGACTTGCATACAAAACATAATCACATAATCGTTATAATTTTGTGTGGCCTCACAATTTATTTTGTGCTTTATAAGATGTCCAAGTCTTCTGTTTGTGAAGATCATATTTAATATGATTAATAATTGAGATCTGCTTCAGACATGATCCTTGGGAGTCAGAAACTGCTTCTCTGTGTCAGTCAGGTCTTAGGAGACTAAGCAACGGTGGTGATGATGAAGATGATGAGGATGATGATGATGATGACGATAATGACTTGGGACCTGAGGATGAGTCAGTATCTATGATGCCAGTGTGAGCCAGGTGTAGAGCTGAGGTCTTGAGGTCTCTTCATGGCCCCTGAAACCACCTGTCAGTGCTCAACACAAAGAGCTCTGGGCACAATCGTCTCAAAGAAAGACCTTTTCAATAGTCTAATGAAAAATACATGTTCAAATACACTTGAGTCATGGTGACAGGTCGGGAAAAATGTGGTGCAGCAAACTATAAAAGGAGAAAGAGCGCCAGTGGGTCTTTGGTGCTCTGTTGAAGTATATATTTAAAATAAAAATAGGAGAAAATGTCCCAAGGTTACACCCAGACAGACGCATATAGTATCAGAGATGTTTTACAGCATTTGTCCTGAGTATCTGATGTTGTGACAGGCCATTCAGCACAGGAGTAGTTGCACAGTTAGCCCCTCTAGCATCTTGTTTACAGTACAACCACGAGAAGAGGCTTGGATGAGCTTAAGTTTGGCATGCAGATGCTATAAAAGTGAGAACAGAAGTACTCACACATGCTCAACCTAAGGTGTAAATGCTAGACAGAGTTAAATAATGCATATTTCTATTTTACATCTTGCTGTATGATTAGGAAGCTTTGCTCATCACACCTGCCATACATTAGTAATGGCGTTCTCCAATCTAACAGGCTGCTATGCATTAGAAAATGTGATTTGTGAAGTCGAAGTAGATCCAGAAAATGACAGTTAATGGGGCATTACAGGGCATTAAGATGAATAGTGGTAGAGTATGCTTAGTGAGTGTATATTACATGCTGAATGTACTATCGGTCAACTAATGCTCTGGCTGGGGAATAGTTCAGGTGATTATGATTTTACTGAGATAAAAATGATCCAGAAAGCTTGTATATTGACTAAAGTGAATACTATGAAGTGTGTGTATCCTAAGAAACTGTATGTTTGGTGGCAAAGTCCTCATATTCTGCAGAAGTGAATTTGAAAGCTCCCTTGAAAGTTTATTTTATTGTCGAAAAAACCCACTTGAAACTCCATCAGCACTTTGAGTGCTTTCTTGAAAAGGTTATTACCTTTGTGGTTATGGTGTATGAAGAAACCTTCCTCTAAAAGCAAAGTAATAGTTCACTTTCGGAGACAAGGCTGTGCTGAAGCTGATGTAGCTGCCAGAGAGCTGCATGATTAGAAGGTCAATAAAGCCTGAAACACGCTCACGCAAGAATTGAAATGGATTTCAGGGTCAATATCACATCATCATAGCTATTATTTTTAAAGCAATGAACACTCATTACGCATTTGCATGACTGCAATGAATAATGAGTTCCTGCTGGTCGTCTATAATGATCCTGCGTTGCATCCCTGCAGAAGAAAGCCAAAGATTATTCAAACAGGAAATTGTTTGGTTTAGAAAAATCTGGTGTTCTCTTTAATCACACAAGTACATTTGTTTCTTAACAGAGAAATGAAATAATGTGACTACCTCAAAAAACAGAGTTCATTTTGAGCTGGTGCTATATTATGAAGAGACACACACACACACACACACACACACACACACACACACACACACACTTGTGTAACTGATCACACGGGGACATACCATTGACATAACGCATTCCCTCGACCCTCGATTCTAACCCTAACACCAAGTCTTAACCCTCTAAAAGCAGTCTGGACCTGTGGGGACATCAACTTTGCCCCCACGGTGACAGTAAGTCCCCATGGGTTGGTGTGCAGTCAGGTTAAAGACCCCACAGGGACACAAGCCTACACAGACATACACACACACACTTTACTTACATTAATTCCCTGAAGTCTTAACTTAAATNGCCCCCCAACACACACACACACACACACACACACACACACACACACACACACACACACACACACACACACACACACACAGGATTACAGTAAAGTGCTAATGGCAGGATTGTTCAGATGTTAAATCCCTGTGATGTTTTAGTGTAAAACAATCAGGGGTACAACAGAGCCATGACTCATCCCATAACTGGAATCAGAGATGTCAAGTAATGGATTCATTCTTCAAAAACAGTCTGCATGGATTTGTCACAGCTTGACTTCCACAATTACTGCGGGTGTCGTAGAATCCAGACGCCACATGATGTCGGCAACAGCTTGGTTCAGACTGAGTAGGCATTGCTGCTGATGGAAACGTCTGCATTACACAGCCTGTGTTCACTTCTTTTTAAAATAATCTATTGAGTCTCCTACTAAAGTGAAGTTCCCACTGGTGTCAAAGATCTAACTCAAGCCAGAACTGGCTTTGAAGGCACCACAGTATAAAATCAATATGGTGTTCATCGAGTATTATTTTCATGAAAAAAGATACAGTGGAAGATAAACAAGCACAATTTGATGGCATAGATAACACACCACAGCAGTGTTTCTTTCACCACCAAGAAGCAGAAGTAACCTATGACCTTAGCAGAGGAAGGCTGGATGAGGAGCTGTGGGAGAATAGGAGTAAACAAGGGAGGTGATGGGGGGCTGCCTTGCTTCTATTTGGAGCTTTGAGTCACTATCCAGTTCATCGACTGGACCTCTCCTCGCCAGCCAATCACATGAGAACAAGCTAGGACCTGAAGCCTCTTTTAGCCCATAATCAACACCCTGCAGATGCTGTCACAGTTGAGCACAGCACACATACAGTAGACATGGGATAAAATACACTGACCTGTGCTATATTGGTGATGTGCTGCAGGTACACGATGAAAATGTGAGCATTTGTTTTTTCTTGTTTGACCCTCAACACTTCCTGCCTCTGGGAAGATATGTGAGAACATACTGTAACACCAAGCAAAAGTTATGAATTGAACAATGTATTTTTTTTATGCCCTGGTTTTTGGTTTTGGCAGAGAAAACCTCTCTGTACATTCCTAACGGAGCTGCTCATAACTCCTGCAGAGGACTATCTGTTGACAGCAGGACTACCAGGGGTATGGATGACTGTTTGCTGTTGCCATCTTCAAAATCTCTCTGAGCATTGGTGTGTGACAGGTGTGTGAAATCTCTGACTTGGCAATAACAACTGTCTGTCAACAAACTGACTGCGCAGTAAAGTCCTCATTTTTAAACTTTAATCTCCAGCTTTACATCTACCTCTTACAGCCTCTTCAAATCGATCAGAATCTCGTCCGAATAAATGTTGTAGGAGACACAGCTGGATACACTAACAATGGTTCAGCTGCAGACAGAAGATTGTTCTCTGCTGGATATTAAACTGCCGCAATGTTTCCCTGGGAGCTATTCCCAGCTCTCCCTAATGAAAACAATCACACGAAACGGAGAGAAACACTTGGTGTGACATATAGAAAGTAATTCTCTCTTTTGTGTTGTCTTGAAATTGTTAATTTTCTTCTACAGTCACTGCAACATAACATGTACTCAAGTTAATGATTTTTTCTCCAGGAGTGAGGTTTCATTTTGTACCTTAGAAAGCCAGAGATGGTTGTCCATTAATCTTAAACCACCAATCTCCATTACAAAACTCCTAAATGTAGATAATTGCTTACAGTGTACTGTGCAGGATTCTGCATTAGGTGAAATTGAGGCAAATAGATACACACTTATGAGTATGGTCCATCATGCATAAGCTAAATGTATAGATTATGGAGCGCGTGTGACCTTCATGTATGCATGCAAATGTAGCCAGTGTGATTTGCATATTTGCAAAGAATCACTGTAGGTGCAATTTTAAATCTGCTGTGACTGGACTGGTTTAGATTTAGATGTCCTGTGTAGCCTTTGAAAGAGGCAAAAGAGGTTGAAATGGATTTAAGACATGTACAGTGCATACAGCGCCTCAATCCATCAGGTGGACAGAATAAAAACATCTGTAAAATAGAATACGATCCAGTACAGTTGACATGCAATAAAATCTGTGCTATACTATTGAGTTTTGGTGGAGAGGTGCTGGTTCAACTGTGGAAATTTTTGAAGCTGCTTATGTTGATGTTGTTGCATTAAATGACATTGTATTGCAAGACATGCCTGATATATTCCACCATAAACAAAAAGGGGGAAACATCTTAGGATATATCGCAATCTATAAACTATAGCGTCGAGCCTCCTCCTGTTCAGCCTCAAGTGAACGTTGTGCACCTCACAAAGGTAGTATTTATTCTACTCCCACTATATACTACATTGTGAGAGCTTGTTTTCATTTGTTTGACCCCAATGCAGACAACAGGTCTTGCATTCCCCTAAAAAGCTGTTGAATTACTAATTTTTTAATTTGCTTGTGATGGATGAATTTACAATTTTTGCCTCCTCATATTTTAGCTGCCGTCGTGCACACGCTGCATCTCATTATTAAGTTAAAGTTCACAAAACATTTTAGCAATATTTGTGATGACTGTATGGATTTCATCTAAATCCAACATGAGGACATCAAGCGTGTGCTCTAAGACAGTGGCCAGCATGACAAGCTGCAGTCATCCATAATCAGACAGAATAAGGCCTCGTCGATGGACATGAGGAGAACAAGAGGAAGGAGAGGTGAAGGACATTTTAGGAAAGGAAAGCTTCAAACAGTCTGCATTTGGAGCACAGGTGGGCAATCAGACAGCAGCATATTGCCAGGTGGCTTCATCCTCCCCGGGCTGACATGACAAGTCATTTCTGAAGCTGCTGGTTTCACCCTGGGGAGCTGGCATCCAGGTTAGCCAGGAGCAGAGCACAACAGATGCTTTGACGGAGGGAGGAAGGATGTAAAAGGCTGCATGGATCAAAATCTGACCCAGACGGAAAATCTAAGTTTTTACACAACACCCTCAGACACTATAGATACCTTTTCCAAAAAGCTAAAAGGAATGATTTTCAGCTAAGTGAACTAAAATAATGTTGAGATTTTGACCAACAGCAAAAGAAAATGAGAGAAGAATCTTTCTGTGTGAAGCCATTTCTTCTCCATCTAGCACTCTTCACATGTATGCCAGAGAAAACACACTTCTTCATGTCGATTCAAATAAATCAAAGCAATAATAACTCACATTATCTCTTGTTAACATGTTTTTGTAATTACCACAATAAACCCAAGATCTGAATTAAATCTCTTTGGAAATTTCCAAGCATGTCATTTTAGTTTCTGAAATCTAAATTACTCTGGCGCAGGGCATGGCGAGGAATTATTCATGGCAGAAAAATAGACCTTAATTAAGGGGAAATCTTTAATTACAGAATGAATTTATTCCAATTAACAAGATACACAGCATGTTGGGCTCTCTCCACCGCCCCAGCAGACACTCATACAGTTATCAGCAGGAAATCCAGAGAAATACACTCATCAGTATATTGCATATTGTATGCAAAAACACATACAACATACAGTACATGTTAAACATTAACTTTTCCATCGCATTAGCAATATGAGAGGGTATTTTTAAGCAGCAACTACGAAGACTTTGCCACTTAGGTGACAAAAGATGCTCCTTGACAAACGGTGCTTCAACTACAACAGTGCTTGACTGAATACTTTATAAACAAAGAGGCTTAAAACGCTCTATTCCTCTTGGAAATGAATGAGTCTTTTTTTGGCATTAAAAAGCCTCAAGAAATAAGGTGAAGCCTCGATCACCAGCAGAGCTTAGTTACCTCCAGCATGGTGGTGGTTTCTGAGGTTTTTCTAAATACCAATGTGAAAACAGGGGCAGCTGGTCATCGCATTGTCTCCCATCTGCCTCCAGCAGACTTCAGATCTGATTCAAATCACAGTATAAAGGTCCTCGTCAGTCAGTAGGCTCCCACAATTACTGCCTCCGTTTCTTTGGACGGTCTCCTGTCAGTCACTAAAAAGTTAATCATCCCCTCTGACTTTATGAGAAGGTTGCAACCCAAGAAAAATATGCCAAACACCACCGTGAGGGACAAAACGCACATGACGGCTATCTGGACCACCCTCATGATGAAGAGGCTCCTCTCATCCGGAGCGGCGGCCACAAAGCCGTTATCAGTCACCACGGATGAAAAGTTGCAGCAGAGGAACTCCTCTGTCTTGTTGAGCAGTCCGCCCTCCGTTTGGTTGAAACCGGTGTTATTCATTTCCACTTAAAAAAATTAAAAAGATCAAACTTTTAATGCGAGGGATGCGAAAGGCAGAGAGGGGAAAGACGCGCCCGGCTCGACCCCCACAGAGATTATCATCAAGTGGAAAGTGAAGACGGTGAATTGAAGAAGTTCCGTCAGATCAGACCGCGCTCTTCTGGAGTTTAACACGCTGCTTTGGCATCGCATTACTGGAGGTTTCATGTGTTCAGTCGCCAGTTTCTGAGCGGAATGAATCCACCAACCCGCGATTAAATAGCCAGACGCTACCTGCCTGTGTTCGACCGCTGAGCGCCAGAATGAAGCTGCAAGAGCGCCACCATACGACCGGACTGCACGCGCGCCACAAAGGTCCATGTGCATCATTACGCACGCACATGGTACATCATGTTCTGCGTATGTCTCATGTGCGTGTGTGTATGCAGCCTGCTGTGTGAATGCATAACCTCTGTACATGCGCATTGATTTACCAGTGTTGACATAATGGAGCCCGGAACAAGAGGAATCCTGCAGTAAGTCTGATCTTTGGGAATTGAAGTATTTGCAGTTTCAAGTTGATTATCAATTATCAATGAGCTTTTAAAAGGGTAAATTGTTTTAATTGCAATTTGTATGAGCAGTGGACAGCACTGACTGGAAAAACCTAAAAGTTCAACAAGTTCAATCGATCTATTGATCCCCTTTGTAGCTAGTTACCTCTTTGCTCTTTGGAAACACACACACACACACACACACACACACACACACACACACACACACACACACACACANACACACACACACACACACACACACACACACACACACACACACACACATCAAAGTGTATGGTCTTAATATTTAAGTGCGTTTATTCAACCAATGTCTGGCTGTACATTACTTAACTGTTTCTAGTTTTACCATCTTGATGCCTAACCCCCTCGGAAGTCTTCACACTGTCATTTTTGATGCCCATTAGTCATTTAGGCTTTTCTTGAGATGACAGAGGGGTCAGAATGTGATGCTATTACTGTATTATAGCTGATTTCAGCCTTATAATGAAAATTAGATATCTGGAAAACTTTAAGATACATTTAAATTCCTGAATGAATCTGATCTACTACAATTAAAAACAGAAAAGCTCAAAGCAAAAGTACACATTTTGGAAAGCAAGAAACTGAAATATAAATTGTAAATTCACTTCAAAGGGAGTTTTGATGCCCGAAAAACAAACAAACAAGCGCACATATACAAATAATAATAATAATAATAATAATAATAATAATAATAATAATAATAATAATAATAATAATAAAAATGAACAAAATGAAATGAGACAGACATTAGTTCAGATGTGTTACAGTAACATCGCAGCACTGATGACTGTGTTTTGCCCGTGGTGATGGTGCACGCGCCTACATATCCCAGGCGCACATGATGCTCCACTTTCAAGAGGATTTGTTGAGCGACGTCGCCTTCAGCCAATCAGAGAGGAGTATCGAGGCATTGGCAGGTCGGTCTGAGCTGATGTTAGATTGTGCTTAACGTTATCTCGCCTGTCCCCTCTTACCGTCATAATATTCAGACGGAGAGCAGGTGCGTGCCAACACGTATGTCGCCTTGACCGCATCGGCGTTCGAACGAATGGGGGAAATTTATGGAGACTGTCCGTGTTCACTGGTTTACTGCGGCTCAGCTGAGGGGAAATCATATCAAGGAGTCCAGACAGGTACCATGAGAGAGGCACTACCGGACGGACAGTATCACACGGGATTGTGGACTGTTGTGTATTGAGATGGACTGTGTAACTTAGGTGTCACGTCGAGACATTGCGCGTTTGCAGGAGCGTTTTACCCAGTTTCATGTGAGCCGCCGGTGGTGCTGTATACCGGGTCATGTTGTCTGCGTTCAACACGTTGCCTGAGAGCGACGCTGGAACAGGTCACTGGTTCACTCCATCCATAATTTAGGTAAGCTGAGTATCCTCGGTGTACGCTGCGTGCACACCTTGAATTAGGTGAGCGCCGCGCAGTCTTATTCCTTTACGCACCGTGTCAGTGCATGTAATGATGCGAATGATGCTGCTGGTCATTTGATGTTGCATTAAATCAAGGTTACCGCGTTTATTGGCCCTTAACTACTGTTGTCACAGTGTTTTCCCCATCTCACTCCTGTCACAGCCCACAATGAATAGAATAAAGTCAATATATAATGTGCATGCATGTGAATGGGAGATGGACAGAGTCTCTCTCTCTCTCTCTCTCTCTGTGTATATGTGTTTATGCACACCTTTAAAACCAGCAGTGAGGAGTGTAATCTTTTTGTGTTGTTTGGGTTATAAAAGAAGCTGCAGGCATTGACCTAATGGGCTTATTGTAGGATCAGCTCTATAATCACCTCCTGTTCCTGGTAGGGCTGAGTATAGATTGGTATTTTTCAATACTAGTCCCAATGCTAATATGATGCCAAAACAACTACATATATGTGTGAGTGTGTGTGTGTCAGTATTTATGTGTGTCTGCCTTTCAACACTTGATGCCACAGACAATTTGTTCTGGACTCAGAGAGTATTGGTGTTCGATACATAGAATTATAACAGAGATGCAGATGTGTGACTGCAAGATAGCTGGTTTGAATCCATGCCTCTGACAGCATGTGAATGCACCCATGAGCAAGGCACTTCAATCCCAGTCAGTCCCTTATTTGTCAACAGCAGAGGACTGGCAGGATCTGATCACTTTTTCTTCATATTGCTGTCACGGTTCCAGTGTTGTTGATCTGACTAGAAGCTCTCCTGTTGAATGGATGAGTGAGGAATATGGAAATTAGCTCATAGCACTGCACCAGACATTTCACAACAAAGAGTTTTGCTAACAGCACCATCAACTGTCACTTCAGGAGGCGGTTAATAATGTCTGGTGGTTTACACTTGTCTCAAAAAGACTTGGAAAAAGTGGCTTGTAAAGACTGGAGGGACCTGTTTCTAGCACTCTGTACAGCAGACAAGAAATCATCCGTGCAGATGGTTATGTTAATTGATTCAGGCTTCTCCGGACGACACTCCAGCAAGCTGCCGGTCGCGCGGTTGGGGGTACCAAACCCAAACATGTCCCTGCCACTGACGCACCACAGCAGATGGTTTGAGATGCAAACAGACAGAATCATCACTGATCTGTCTACGATGTGAGTGGAGGTGATACGCTGTGCTTTGAGTTTTACTGAGACTGTTTTCTTGATTACACTCATTATCTGGATGTCTGCATCTACTCGATACTTAGAAGTCAGTGAATGTGTTTGAATTGTGTCGGTCTCAGATCATCCACTGCGCTGCAATCTCTGGAGCTCCTGATGCAGCTGGACAGAGGCTGCCTTGTTTTTGAATGAGATAAGAATTAGCCCTGGGCAGCGGTGTCAGACCTTGTGATGGACATTTAGACAGGGAGCGGAGAGGACAATGTTTGCGTGTGGGTGTGTGTGTGTGGGGGGGTGCAAAATCATTACCATGCTGCGAGTGAAAGATAAGGAAATCTGTTGGTTACCCCACAGGAGATACTGCAGGCATTTTCTGCTAATTGTAAAAGTAAAGGGTGTAATAAGTTACTAGACATACATGCATCTGCAATCAATCAAAAAAATCATATTGTTATTATTTTGACAGATATTGTGATATGAGTCACATTTTAGTCAGAATGGTCTTTTTTTGGGTTTAATTTTCACTGAAAAAAAGCAAAAATGATGATGATGATGATGATGATGATGATGTGACTTTTGCTGTACCAAACTCACAGCTGGAGAATATGACGCGTAGGCCAGGTCGTCTCCGTAGCACCACAGTCATTTATGGTGGTATGTTGAGACACGTTTCAACTTTATCAAAAAATTGCAGCGCCTGCAGTTTTGATAATATTTCGATTAATTTTTCAGCCCGAGCACAAACCTATTTTTACGAGCAATGAAGATTTGACTGTGTGATGTATATTGCAGCCTATGTTTCTGTTCTGAATGTCTAAAAGGCCACTGGGTATCTGTGCGTTTGATTCTCGATGCTTGAAAGCATTTTTTTCATCATCCCACTTCCATTCTGATTATACTTTCATAAGCCTTTTAGTCAACAAAAAAAAACTATAATTTCAGTCAAGTAGGAATCCTGTTTGACAGAAAATGATGTTGTTTTTCATCAGAAATATTGTGCGGCGTACATCCCATGCCAATGAGATATCTAACCTCCACAAATTGCCTCTGGTATGAAAGCTTCCCAGATGGTCTTAGCAGCACTGCTCGTGTAGGAAGTGGGAGAAGTCTGTAAAGGGGAAATTAGCATTCATTCATCCTTTCAAATGGAGAAATGTGGAGGGTCTGGGGTCAGTCCAACGTGGGAAGTTGGGTGTGACCCTCTGCCTGTGTGCGACTGAAGGCAGTGACACCCGTTAAACCCTGTTTTTAAAATACAGCAAACATAAGAAAGCTCTATTAAAGAAAGGAAACCTGGAGTGGACCTCGCTCGCCCGTCCTGGCTTGCATATATATACTGTTGTTTTTAAACCATGAACCCATTACACACATGCAGAGCACTGGCAAGTTTATTTTTCAGCTGCAGACTCTCCCAGTTCATACCAACCCAGCCTTTCCTCCTCCTGATATGACTCTGATACCCCGCTCTACTGATTCCTGATGAGAACAGTGCTCTCTCCTCCCAAAGTTTAAAAGCTGCTCACCTCCCTGCAGTCGAACTCACCGGGACCGTTTTTATGTGAGGTAACTCGATGCCAGATATTGCTCTAGCACTAAAAACTGAGTTGGCCACCTGCCATGGCTTAATGAATGTAACTGATAGTGGAAACGCTGAATTTTATTCGATGCTGTCGAAGCAGCTTTTTTCCCAGTGTGGATATGTCACGTCTGGCTGATGCCAGATCTGCTAAATCTAACTTCACCCTTAACCATTAACCCCTCAGCGACCAGTGCACCTCGTTATCGGATGTTCTTACTCTCAGACACAGATACCTGGTATGGCCTCCACCTCAATCAAATACTTTACATGTTCCTTTCACTTCTTTCTCTTCTGTGCCTCGTTTTGTCTCCTGTTTTTCACCTCCCACCTCATATTTGTACATATTTGTTCTCCCATGAACACACTCATATGTACACCTGTGCCAAATCTCACTTTGTTTTGTTCAGAGTGTCAGTTTTGTTGTGCTTTTCCTTCATTTTGTTTCACTTATGTTGGTCGAAATTATTCCACCTTTTGTATAAAGTGACAGGAGAAGATGATTGCTAATCACTTTTACAGGAAGCAAATATTGATCTACTTTAAACGTGGCTCCTCACTGATTTTGCTGACATCATGTTTCATCAAGTTGATCTTCATACCTTCATGATTCACAGCAGGAGGACTGAAAATTTTCATGATTCTTCTTCTAATTTTCTCATTTTTTTTTGTCTCTGTCCCGCAGGATGACGCCTCTCTGTCAAACCTGCTCGCTCTCCTCCCTGTTTCCTCACCCCGTCTCCAGAGTTCATCCGTAGTCCGAGCGCTCCTGAGCACCATTTGGCTGCCCGGCTGACATCACGGGGAGGTGATGCGACGGTTTGTCTACTGCAAGGTGGTGTTGACCACCTCTTTAGTGTGGGTGCTGGTGGACGTGTTCCTGCTGCTCTACTTCAGCGAGTGTAACAAATGTGACGATCGGAAAGACCGCTCGCTGCTCCCTGCCCTCCGAGGTGAGTCTGCTCCGCTGCTGCTGCACTGCTCATTCACAGGATAGACCTAACGGGACGGGAAGTTTCAGGGGTCCATTCAACACTTTACTCCCTCTGGCTTTCTCAGTGCTGGTTATAAAAAAGATGTTGATGTAAATTTTTACCTTAATCGACATCTTGCGCATCCTTAACCACTGAAACTATGCTGTAATACTGATTTCCTGTGTTCATCACAGTGAATGTTTGTTTTTCTCCAAGGTCACATTTCAGATTAATTAATTAGAGGATAAATACCACGAGATGCACCATCCTGCTTCCAAGGGGACCCTAAAGCACAAAAACATGATATTAGAAGAAAAAATAAATGCATAAATACTAATAATGATCATCATACTAATATACACACAAGGGTTCTTCATCCTACATCCCTGTACCAAGTGTCATCTGCACAAAATTAACAAGAAATAGAATAGAATAACACTGCCAGACAAAATAACATCACTTCAAAGCACCGATAAACCAAAAAAGATGTTAAATACAATCAGAAATGAGAATTTAAACAAAGAAGTTATGGACAGAAGTAATTGATCTGAGCAAGTTAGGATAAGTATGTAAGTGTAGATTGATTTTTCTGCATTTCTAAGTAATTTAGTTAAAAATACATTCAGATATGTTGGCCGTAAAGGAAGTTACTACAAATAGATTTTAATATTGTTCTGAAATGAAGTGAAACCAGCACACAGAGGCGGAAATGTTTTAGCTTTCAGCAGTCATAATTCATCCTTCTTTAACACAATAATTACACCCAAAAACTAATACAGGATTCTTATCAGTAATTGTTAACAGAAGCGATGAGCGTTTTTGCTGAAGGCAAAGCAAGACCGCTCTCCTGATACAACTTCCGTGTTTAGAAAGACGCAGCGATTTAGAAGTGCATGAAGTGGAGCTTTGATTTAGGTTGTCTTTCAGATGTTTTGATGTAGAACAGAGCAGGTTTCAACACAAATATCACAGCATGAGAAACAGCCAGGTTCAGGGAACATACAGCGTGTTTGATCTAGAGGCAGCAATCTGCGTGCGCTCATCTGTTTTTAAGATTACATCTTTAGAAAAGAGTTTTCGGAGTTTGTAGGATTATTGAGCTCCAGTTAATTAATGAGGCAACAATTAAATAATTCCCTTTTTTCTTTCAGCTGTCTGCATTTCAGATGTTGTAGAATCTACTTTTGTTTGGCATCGGTCAAACAAGCTTGTGAACATAAGCTGGAGACTTAAAACGTCCCATGGTTTCACCAGGATGCTAAACACAATCTTCATCATCCATCACAAATCCTATTAACATGATGAAGTTCACTTAGGGGTAAAACCTTTGCCTGAGAGGTCAGAAAAACCTGCTAAAAAGCTAAAGCTAAAGCATGTAATTTAAAAAGTTGCCTGTAATGTAATAAGATTAATGATTAGTGGTTATTGATCTCCAAAAATGCAAAAACACCAGATTGTCAGAGTTTTATGACATGAAACTGATATAGAATGGGAGTGTAAGACTGATTCTGTACTTTAAAGCTTGAAACAGCCTCAGTCTGTGTGTGTGTGTGTGTGTGTGTGTGTGTGTGTGTGTGTGTGTGTGTGTGTGTGTGTGTGTGTGTGTGTGTGTGTGTTCGTGTGTGAACGTTGAGTTCGACCTAAGCCACAGCACCTCTCCTGCAGAGTTCATTTCCTCACACGCTCTGCAGTAAGCAGGTTTTTAAGAGGCTTGCTAAGCTGCTTTTAAGGTTAGAATGAGGCAGAGCAGCCAGTGACTGAGGCTGATTACTACACAAAAGTACACTGTTACACTGGAGTCACTTTGCTTATTTAATGACTTAAATATGATGATGTGCTAACATGTATGAAGTGAGTGTTGGGAATGTTTTTCAGATGCTGGTTTTCTGCAACACTGCAGGTTATAGGTTATGTATTTTAAATTTAATCCAGCTCATTCAGACCACTTTTAATCTGGCACTGATTCGCTTGTTCTCTTTTTGATTGGAATCAGTTTACCCTAATTTTATTATTGCTTAAGCCTTTCTGTCAGGTCACACTACCGAACAATCAGGTGATTCAAAACCTTCAGGTAGTGTCTGTGTAGTCAAAAGGTCAACATATTGAATGTACGTGCATGTTATCTCTGTTTTGGTCTCCACTAACTCCTGAGAAATACATACTGCAGGTTGATTAGAGCTGAACCACACAGCAAATATGAGGGCCAGGTTAAACCAAAACCGTGAGCTAAAAGAGGCTAAAAAGCTCAGTGAATGAAGAATTGTTGGGTGATCATCTCTGTGGCATCACGAGGGACACATTCACATCACACAGAGCAGTTTGTTTGATGACTGTTAATAGTAGAAAATGATCATTGCTTAAAGTACTATCATAATAATAAACTTTATTTGCGTAGCACCTTTCATACACCATTTGCAGTTCAAAGTGCTTTACAAAAAAAAAAAAAATAGATTACATGCACCAAGTGGCTCACCTGGAAAAAAAAGACTTGGAGTGACCTTAAAACAGGGATAGAAAATTAATTTAAAAAAGATGGAGAGTAAAACAATGCCTGTGTGCTTGCTTTACCAATCAGTGCCTCTGAAGCAAACAAGCATAACAGAGTTTCCCAATTTCCCAAATGGTAGGTGACTGAATTTCAGTCTTTTTGTTCTTTTTTGGCTCCATTCAAGAGTGCGTGTTTTAAAGTGGTTGAACCGTCCTTCACTGGACTGAGATTTGTGGTTCTACTTACTTTATGTTACGCAAGAGAAATACCTGATTATGAAACTCACTTCCTTCAGGCTACACATTCACTGCTGAATATTTCAGGCTTGCTTTTTTTTGCAACCGCCAGTTTGTCTGTATTTAAAAAAGAGGACTGTCAACAGATCAAATGACTGAAAATGGTCGGTCGATTGGTTTGTGGAGATGTGATAACACAGAGGAGCTGAGGTGAAGGTTTGAGTCATGACACCACAAGGTGTCCTGACTTAAAGCTGTTTTTCAGAACACAGAAATGTTATTCTCACTGAGAATTACTGTTTTTAGACCATTCTCCCCTCACAGAGGAAGCCTCAGGGTGCTCATACCTTTGCAGGTGTTAAACTTGAATGTCACACAATATTTCTGATCCTAATTGCCTTGAACCGTCTTGTGAGCATCACCTCACTCAGCAGGGTGTTTGGGATGTTGTTCCGCTGTGGTTTTGTTTTCAGTTTCGCTGATATACAGTGAAAGGCTTTGGGCACCTCTATTCCGTTACTGTGAATGGTTAATTGAGTAAAAGATGACCTGATTTCCAAACAGTGTAAAGTTATGATGACACATTTCTTTGATATTTTAAGCAAGAATACATTTTTATTTCCATCTTTTCCACTTTCAAAATAACATTAAAGGAACAAGGCCTGAGGTAAAAGTTTGGGCACCGTGCAAGGTCAGTACTGAGGAACACCCTTAACACCCCCTGTGGCAAACATCACAGCTTGTAAACACTTTTTGTAGCCAGCTAAGAGTCTTTCAGCTCTTGTTTGGGTAGTTTTCTACCAGTCTTCCTGTGAAAGGCTTCTACTTGCATCCACTGCTCTTTTGAGGTCTGTCCACAGATTTTCGATGGTGTTCAGGTCGGGGGACTGCAAAACCTTCAGCTTGTGCCTTTTGAAGAAGTCCATTGTGGATTCTGAGGTGTTTTTAGGATCATTATCCTGTTGTAGAAACCATCCTCTTTTCATCTTCAGCTTTTTTTATAGCCCGTGTGACGTTTGCTTCCAGAATCTGTTGGTATTTAACTGAATCCATTCTTCCCTCTACCAGTAAAATGTCCCTTGTGCCAAAAGCCCAAAGCGGTCCACCCCCATGCTTGACAGTTGGAGAGGTGTTCTCATGCAAGTCTGCACCCTTTTTTCTCCAAACATAGCTTTGCTTGTTGTTGCCAAAAAGTTCTGTTTTATCTTCATCACTCCACAGGACTTGTGTGTAAGATGCATCAGGCTTGTTCAGATGGTACTTTGCAAACTGATCTTGTGGTGGGGATGCAGTTTTCTTGGGAAGACTCTTACATGAAGGTTGTATCTGTACAGGTGTCTCTGCACCACTGATGCACAGTCTGCTAAATCTTGAATGAATTTCTTTTTCAGTCAAACGGGGACTTCATTTGGCTTTCCAGCAGTCCTATGAGCAGTTCTCTCTGAAAGTTTTCTTGGTCTTTCAGACCTCAGCTTGACCTTCACTGGTCCTGTTAACTGCCATTTCTTAATTACATTACAAACTGAGGAAACGGCTACCTGAAAAGGATTTGCTATCTTCTTAAAGCCTTCTCCTGCTTTGTTGGCATCAATTATTTTATTTGTCAGACTGCCCGGCAGCTGCTTCGAGGAGGCCATGACTACTGATTGTTGTGACAAGTTTTGAGGACTCAGAGTATTTATAAAGCTTTGAGATTTGCATCACTCAGCCTTTCCTAACGATGATTGTGAAAGCCGTAGCCCTAACAAGCTAATTAAGTTCAGAGTTGGTAAAAGTTTTTTTAGAGCTCAAATCTCCTGGGGTGCCGAAACCCTAATTGTACAAAACAACAATAATACACTAGTCTTGCTTAAAATGTTGAAGAGAATGTTTCATCTTGACTTTTGGGGATCAGTCCATCTTCTACTCACTTAACTATTCACAGTAGCAGAATTTTTGGCCCAGACTTTTGCATGCCACTGTATAATGCAACACCAGCTGGGTCAGAGTGACAGGCAGGAAGCAGAGCGGAGCCACAGAGGGAAGAGGTGGAGGTAAACTGCGGAGGAAAGGGACTTCATCGAGCTTGTGATGGAGCCTCCAAATGTGCACCACCACACAGACCTTTTTCCTGCGAAGCAGATGAGAATGAAAAGAGCTGGAGGACAATCTGCATGCAGATTAGTGTCCTTGACTGGAGGAATCTTGCAAACAGGCATCAAAGAGTCCAGCTGAGCTCTCGCAAGACATTTCAATAATGAATACAGCGTCGAGAAGGATTGCACACATGCATTTAGAGAGGCTGTAGTTGTAATTCACATAACGGACAAGTCGACATGTGACACTTTATTTTTGTTCAGCTCTGAAATATGAGTGATTGTGTCTCAGAACACTCATTACCTGTGAATGTGAGGGGAACCTTTTCATTGTAATTGCTTGGCCTGACGCTGCAGGCAGGGACATTGAATTAGATTGATTGATCCAAGGACAGACAGAGCCACTGTTTTCTTCCCAGATGATCGCGGTCATCTTTTATAATGAATGCTCTGAGACCGTAGGGCTTGAAAATACCACCGAGAGTTTGTTTTCTAAGGCTCCTCTGATCTGTGTGTTGCTAAGCAAAACCAGACTTGTGTGTTTGAGCGTTTCTAGACTTAATACTTGATCTGTTTGTATAATTTCACAGATGGAGAATTTTGAAAGCGCAGAGGGTGAAATATGATCATTTAGAGTCATGAGGGAACTAAGATGTTAATTTGAGCATGTGGCAAACACATAGAAGTCATAGATTATTTCAGAAAAATAAAAGCCTGTCTAATGCAGCTTAAATATGTTGACATTTGCATTGCAAATACTATGTAAAATAAATAGTAATAAATTAGGTTAAAGGGTTGAAAACAAAGCCTTGCAGGTAGGAGATCCTTGATTTACCCCATGTATCCCTACACCCTGAAACCCCAAAATGAGATGTTTTAGTTAAAACTACACAAAGTCGACAGCTGTGTTAGTGTCTCTGGCCGTGGATAGAGTGAAATGCTAATGTCAACATGCTAACAAGCTCACAGTCACAAAGCTAATTAGCATTTATAGTGTTTATCAAGTTTGCTGTCTTCATTTCAGTCTGGTAGCCTGGCCGATGGACCACCATTGCAATCGCGGCCAATGTCAGCATAGATAAAGATTTAAAGAAGTATGCAAGGTAAAGACAAAAAAAGAAAAGCTTCAGTTGCTTCTGCAGTTTTGACTCAGATGTCCTTTGGCATGAATGGAAAAAATTTTGTTAACTTTTGCAAATTCATGCTTTTTTATGTGAACCAAATTATTCTGTCAAAGTCAGCAACATTTGACTATCATGTGCATCACATTTAGGTTTATCCATGCTTGAAAAATATGAATTTGTTGGATTATTTTGAAGCATTCACGTAACAGAGAGAGCAGAAATGCAGCGGTAAACTGGGACTGACAGTTTGCCTTGTTATTTCAAGGCCCGAGGACTGTCTCCTACAGAATTCACAAAGTGTTCTGCTCTCTGCGCTTGTTCACGTATGAAAGTACTGTTCCATTCATTTTTCAGTCAGGTTAAGATAAATGTCATTTTTCACTTTCAAAAATCTGTATGATTGGTTGTTGTGGTGAAGGCAAAAAAAAAGTAAAGGCAGCCCAGACTGGTGTTGATGGTTTGCTGGATTTTCCCTGAAGATTCATGAGCTGTGTTGATCCGGATCTATAGAGTGATGGATTGAAGAGGCTGAGCATGTGTTTGATGGACATTTTGTTCAATCATCCAGCTCAGCTCTCGAGCTGTTTCCATCAGATTTAAGCCAATGTCCAAATGGAGGGTGTCATCAGCGCCATATAGAAAAGAGTCGGATCAGTTGAGGTTAACAACCCAGCAGACACCAGCCCGGCTCCACGAGGGGTCGTAGGGAATCCTCTTAACCTGGGGCCTGCAGCTAATGTGAACTGTGCGCCCCCCCTTTCATGGAAATCACTGCTTCTCCTCTAAGAGATTATTACGAGAGAGAGAGAGACAGAGAGAAAGGGGACGGTGATAAATCCATAGAAGGTTATTTACCTTTTGGTGAAGGGAGCTGCTTCGGTGCAGCAGCAGTGCTGCTGTTCCGTAGGCATTTGATTGTAGGAGCATACAGCAAAGACGACTGTGGTAATTCTTGAAAGGATTTTGCCTTCACGCTCCTTTTTCATCTATTAATACATTCCCCCAAATCACTGAATTCAAAACCTCCTAATAGATTAAATTAAAATTAAAATTATAGCTGCCGTGGTGCAGTGCTTAATACCCACTCAGCCCAAGCTACAGCAACCAGGAGAGGGCTTAAACAGAGTGCCTGCATCGTCTGTATTGAATGTCTTTTTCACATTCACCGATGTGTGAGGAAACAGATTTTTTCCCCAACCGGTGCAAGTGAGAAATAGCCATCACGTTTTCTGTATGTGCTGTGTTGTTAAGGCTTATTAAGGGGAATACGACACACTCTTCATACCTGCACATCCTGTATGCATTCTGCCTGCACACGAGCTGCTTTTATTTATTACGATGCTGTTTTTGGAATCAGGGTTCAGTTATGTATATGTCATTCTCCTTCACTGAAGCCTCACTTTCAGTCAAATCAATACTGTATTTCTAATATAGTCATTCAACTTCTGCACACTTAGTTCATTGAGTTCTTGGAAACCACCACAGCTTGTTTTTTCCCTCTACTGGTTAGAACAGGGCTCACAGCGAGGTCAGCCACTACTCATTACTCTCAGTTCCATTTATGGAGGAGATGTGGAGCATTTGTAATTTAGTGGGATTTTATATCATAGCAGCTCTTTTCATATTGTTTCCTTATCAAGAATAGACTGTATATATAAAGTGATTTGTTTTACAGCCGTTTGACCTTAATTTCTCTTCTACTTACTGAGAGAAAAGCCCCAAATAATGGATCTGATTTCTTATTCGATATCCTTGTTTTGCCTCTGTAATGTTCCAGCGGTGATATCTCGGAGCCATGAGGGTCCGGGGGAGATGGGCAAGGCAGTGAACATCCCCAAGGACGACCAGGAGAAGATGAAGGAGCTCTTTAAGATAAACCAGTTCAATCTGATGGCCAGCGACATGATTGCACTCAACAGGAGTCTGCCGGATGTGAGGCTGGATGGGTGCGTAAGCTTGGGCGTCTTCCAGATGCATGCTGTGAATCACACAACTGACCCTTTAACACCCACACACACATGCACACACATCCACTTTCCAGCAGAGTAGCATAAGTCCTCACCTTGCTCCTCCATGGCCTGCAAACCTATCTTTGATACCCATCACACATTGCACAAGGCGCTGTGGTTTCTTTATCAAAACGCTGACATTTACTCTCTGCTTTTTGCTTCTTCATTTCTTTATTTCTTCACTCCTTAATGTCTGCAGTCTTCTATGCCTGGTTGGCTAGAAACGGTTCCAGTATTCAGACAAATGTGTTCGATGGGTCAGCAAAGCAGCAGGGATCCTTTCTGTCGTCCAAAGAGCCTCAGCGGGGTTGCAGACAGTGACTGTTTCTGCAGATGAAATGCTCTGAACTATCAAAGCAATGTCAATCTGGTGATTAAAACCATTTTTAAACTGTTTGTTGAGTCCATCAGATTTTATTGGTATTAATAACTTCAGCTAATGTGAAAAGACATCTCTAATTATGGCCACTGTTTCAATGCAGAATCCATCAGATCCCTCAAGTGTGTACATTAGGCCTGACATTTGAGTGGGAGCAGGGTTTTGTTTACTGTCACTCAAGATCCACTTGAGCACTTAATGAAGATCCAAGGAGCAATTTGTGTGAAACATGAGCACATTCGTCTCAGGCTGCTGATATGCGCTGGCATTCGCCTCTCGTGGAGACATTATCTAAGTGATTCATGTTTGAATATTCCAGCTGAACACAAGTTCTCCTCAGCACTTTCATTAAGTGGATCGCGAAGGCCCTGCCAGTCACATACATTGTGAAAAATAGGCCACAAGAACGTCTTTTCTTCACGCCTACGCTCCACAGTAATTCTACACTATTCATGTCTATACCAAGAAAACGCCAAGTCAAGTCATTCTGCAATGTGGAGATGCAACTATAAGGATCATTTTGCCTGCGTAGTGCAAAAGAAGACCTGCATTACTTGGAAAAGGCAACACTCAGCTGATTGCAGCACCTCCAGTTTTCTCTCCGTTATGGCTCCATACTTCTCTCAGTATAAATATTGCAGCAGTTTTATTACAGAACACACCTTAGCCTTGCAGAATTTCGCCAACTTGGTGGTGGAAATTACCCAGAACCACGCAGAATTGTCAGTCGCTGCCTCTGAAGGGTAATAACATTTTGTCTTGAAGACAACCTCCTGGCCTAGTTGTGTCAGTCATTGCTGTCACTTTGAATAGACAGGACTGAGCCAGCAATGCTGTCTGCTCCGATGGCTTCTTTCACCCTCCGTCACCTCCCGCTACCCTCCTCCTGCCCTGGCCGTCCACCTCCTCCACTTCTGTCACGCAGCTCATTCCTTATTCAACATCATCCACTACAGTTTGCCACATTCTCCCTCTCTGACTGTGACAGACGTCCCATCAAGCCAAGGACACGCCGACATGGCTGTCAACACTGGTTTTACTTTTTCTACTCACTTTCTGCAGATATTTGTCAGTAAGTCTCATATGACAATGTTTTTGCACTGACGACAGCATTGGATAGCAGCAGGACACGCTCAGATTCTTTTCTCAGACACCTCTCACGCAATGTAATGAGCTGCGGGCGTAGAGGACCGCTGCTACTGCAGTTTGAAAACATTGCTGTAGTTTTAGCCAAAATTTAGCATTTTCAAGTTTAAGTATGACCACACACATGATTATGATCAGGCTTTAGCCATGATTAAGTTTCCTTTAGCTGCTAATAATGATTTCATTTTCAAATAACCACTTACTTTTTATAATGTTAGTTATCATTTAGTCTAAAAATGTCACAATAGTAACAAATGACCATCAAATAAGTATTCAATTAGAATATTAAAGTTGTGAAATTCCTGAGGTGTAAGTATAACAAGCTGGTTAGAAGTCACTATAAGTGGTCATTGTCATTGACAAAAATAGTATTAAATCTATGCAAGAACAGCACACAAAACATTGTAAAATTTATTGATTAATTTGTTTAATGGGTCCCCCCCAAAAAAAAATCACTCTAAAGACTCAGCTGACTTAAATTATAGATAACACTGAAAGTAATTTCTGCTTTGCCTGCCATGACGCTTGACCTCATACGTCATTATAAAATATTTTATTGTGTGTTATAAATATTTATGAGTGCTGATAACTATAATTATACAGTATTACAAGAAGTTTCTAAGTGTGTTTATGATGTGTGTGTCATATGGGCGTTTATTTGGGGGATTTTTCCAAGGTTTTCCTCTACATGCCTCTGCAAACTCTGAAAACACATGAAATATTCTGTCGGGTAACTTTCCTTTGTTCAGTTCTGCTTTACTGATTTCTTTTTTCGCTCCATCAGCTGTAAGACCAAGGTGTACCCTGATGACCTGCCGAACACCAGCATTGTCATCGTGTTTCACAACGAGGCGTGGAGCACGCTGCTGCGCACCGTTCACAGCGTCATCAACCGCTCTCCCAGACACTTGCTCGTGGAGATCGTGCTGGTCGACGATGCCAGCGAGCGAGGTTGGTCGTCTACACTCTAGCTAACGGAGATGCAGGTTTAACTCTGTAGTCAAGGATACAGATGTGCTCCAGTAGGATGATGTTCAGTGTGAACAATGTGGGACACAACCAGGCTGAACCAGGCTCAGCAATATAAGACACTATTAATGCAGTGCAGCTTTTTATTATGATAGCTGGGATTTGGGGAGTCAGTATTTACTCTTCACAACTGTTTACCTTTTGTTTAGATTGATGAATGCAACTGCACTTTCACCTCATCCTTGTGTGCGTCTTTTAACTTAAGTCTTATTTGCATTATTAGATTTGTTTTTTATGTGTGTAAATTGATTGTGTCTGTGTACTCCTGTTTGCACACTCGCTTGCCTTGAATGGCCCCTTGAGGGACTAATAAAGTACTTTAAACTGGAATTAAATTAAGATGAGGATAAACACACAAACTAAATTGAGATGCAGGGCTGCAACTAACATTTGTTTTTATTATTGATTCATCTCTTGGTTATGTTCTGGATTAAGAGATTAATCTTTTGGTCTAAAATATGTCAAAAAATTGTGATAATAATGATAACAATAATAGAAAATTTTACTGAGCCTCAATACTCATTGAATCTGATCAGATCTAAAAAGCTGAAACTAGAACTGATTCTCAAAATTAATTGAAAATTAATTTTCTGTTGATTGACTAATGGATAAATTGTCTGCTGTTTGGTTCCAGACTTTCTGAAGAAGAAGCTGGAGAACTACGTGCGGACTCTGGAGGTGCCGGTGAGGATCCTGAGGATGGAGCAGCGCTCGGGTCTCATCAGAGCCAGACTAAGGGGGGCAGCTGCAACCAAAGGCCAGGTCATCACGTTCCTGGACGCCCACTGCGAGTGTACCGTCGGCTGGCTGGAGCCCCTGCTGGCACGCATCAAAGAGGACAGGTAGCACCACCAAACCAACCAATGAACGCTTCAAATGTAATGTTAATCTTTAAATAATGAATGGACTCGGCTAACGAGCTGCTCATTGTCAATCATTTTAATTGCGTGCCTGTTCAGTCCAGAAACATGCTCTAATATGCTGGTATTATCACGTTTCTCTGACGTTGCATCATCGGGTGCTTGGGCCAAAGCTCCGTCTGAATATTGATGGGACAGCAAACCCTCAGTTATGAATACACTGCTCGAGCCTGACGCTGCTGATAGGAGAAGATAATCATTTTGCATCGTCTGCTTCTGCTGCTGCCTCAGAGGAAAACCTAGCTCCAATTACTGTAGCTCTGTTTTTGTGTTAACTCTGCAACAACCGGTGTTCGTAGTCACTGGTGAGGCTGAGATGAAAGAGGCCAGAGCCATGTTTTTTTTAGCTACAACAGATCCATGTTTGGTGGCCCGGCTGCAGGAGATGGTTTCTTGTTCTTGTTCTTGTGGTGACAGCAGGTGTTTTCTTCAGCTTAGCGTTTGTACAGTTTCGATAAATATGTTAATTTAAAGTGAGAAGCTTTTATTTATCAGAGCATTAAGCTATTGTTTCAGGCTTTAGCTTGCTCTTTAAAAACAGGGTGAATCTGCCTTGTCTGTGAGTGACATTAACAGATGGATGGATTGATAATGATTCTCCTGCGATCCATCTCTTATCTGAGGTCAGACACATTCATTTTCCCTCAGGAAGAAATCAGTATCTTATGACTCAGAATATTATATTATGGAGCCATTACACTTTTACTGAATGCTGCTGCAGACGTATTGGTGTCTTTAAGCATGGGCGCAGACTGATGAGGTGGTGAAGGAAGCTGTGCTCACATGATTGATGATCCAGGTTGTTACTGAGGGGGCAGCTTGACAGCAGGTTGGTGATACCAACATTCTGTCCAGTGTTGATTGTACTCTGTCAGGGTATGGAGAGTGTGTTCAAAGTCATCTATAAAACATCAAGCTGATGCTCGTCACTGTTAAGTGTGTTCCACTGCTGTGCATTTCATCTGAACCCCCCCCCCCCCAAAACTCAGTATCAAGGTTGTCATTACAGAATTCATGATATTATTATCTTATCATGATACAACCCTGATTTTAAAAATAATGCAACGCTGTGTGAAATGTAAATAAAACAGAATGTGATCATTTGTTAAAACAGTACAAAGACAAGATATTTAATGTTTCACCTCATCAGCTTCTTTGATTTTTATAAATATGTGCTTATTCTGAATTTGATGTTTCAAACACGTTAGGACAGGAGCAAGAAAAGCCTGGGAAAGATGTGGAATGCTCCAAAAACACCTGTTTGGATGATTCCACAGGTAAACAGGTTCATTGGTGACAGGTGATAGTGTCATGATTGGGTATGAAAGGGGCATCCTGGAAAGGCTCAGTTGTTCACAAGTGAGGATGGAGTGAGGTTCAGCACTTTGTGAACACATGATTGTATAAAGGATGTTACTACATGGACTCAGGAACACTTTTTTTCCAAACTTTTTTTGAACCAGGTACAATTACGCTTGAAATTCTATAAATAGAATTTTTTTTAATATTTCTGGTGCAAAAGTGAATAAAAGGGCTCATTAGACCTTTGTAATGGTCTTACGCCCTCTGGAAAAGAACAAACATGCAAGTTGCTCATATATATTTGCATTCTTTATGGTTAAGATAACAACCTGCAGCCAAACAAACCTGCTCACTAACAAAACAAGTAGTATTGTTACTACTATTCTAATAGTAATATGCATTTTTTTTTATTAATGCAAGAGCAGCTCAGCTATATTATGTAATATGGTTTTGTCTGCAATGAGTGAAGTAGTTGGTTACGCAATGAGTCATGCAGATGATGAATTAGCACCGGTTTTGATAATTGATTAATCAATCAACCAAAATGTCTAATATTCTCCGCTTCCAGCCTGTTCGTCAGACAAACACGACGTTTGATGATGATCTATTCTTTGGCTTTTCATTGACTTAACCATTAATCAAAAAGTGAACACTCAGCTGATTGTAAATCCTCCAGTTTTTCATTCCGTTATGATTTTCTGTTAAATCGACACATTAATCAGTAACATAAGTGATACTTAGCTGCAGCCCTGCTGTGGTTGACTCTTGGTAGTTCATTTTCCTTACTTAAAAGACCAACCATGACCATCAGTGACCACGACTTTGCTCTCATTCAGAGTATGTGAAATCATCAGTGTTATATGTGTATTTTAGCATGGATGTATTTAGTGTGTAATTTATCTCCACTTTGTGTCTTGTGTCTCTCAGGACAGCTGTGGTGTGTCCTATCATCGATGTCATCAGTGACGAGACGTTTGAGTACATGGCAGGCTCAGATATGACCTATGGTGGATTCAACTGGAAGCTGAACTTCCGCTGGTACCCTGTTCCGCAGCGGGAGATGGATCGACGCAAGGGGGACAGGACGCTTCCTGTCAGGTACACTGAGAAAATATTTCCTCCTCCTCTGAAGCTAAATCTAGATTTTCCAGGGGAGTGTGTGCGTCTGATGTTCCACTACTGTACTTGTAATGTCTTTTGATTAAGAATTAACAAAGAGGAGATATAATTACACAAAAAAAGTGAAGAGACACTTTTGGTAAGTTGAAACAGATGTTCGTTCTCAGTCTCTCACCGGAGCTGAGAATGGGTTTATGTGTGATGGCAGCAGGCTACAGAGAAGACATGGACAGTTAGATGTCTTCACAAGAACTCCTTTCGTGAAAAGTGCCATTTTTATCTGCAGATAGAAATAGATGTTCTTCCTTTGTGTGTCCCTCTGATGCAAACAGCTTCCTAAATAGCATCCTGATCACTGCGCTTGTGCTCTGTTGAAGTCTAATTATGTTGGAGCTCATTTAATCAAAAAAATAGAAAAATAGAAACTCTGCTTTTTGTTTCAGCTACACAAAACGAGGCACGGTGTGTCGTCCCTATGCAGATCACTCCCAGCAACAAACAATATCCTTAATTAAGGGGCGACTGTAACATAGACTGAATTAAAAGATAGAAGTAATTACCTCTCTAAGGCTTTGTTTCAAATTGTCAAACAAATTGGTCTTTTATTAAATTCTGAATGTTCCTCAGAGTTGCACTAAGATACTAATAAATACAGCACGAAGAGAAAAGGTTTTTTTTTCTTCTTCTTTTTTTGTCTTAATTGTTTGTGTCTCTTGCAGGACTCCCACCATGGCTGGAGGATTATTCTCAATAGACAAAACATACTTTGAAGAAATAGGAAGCTACGATCCAGGCATGGATATCTGGGGCGGAGAGAACCTGGAAATGTCTTTTAGAGTGAGTGGTTGATGTCAGTTGATGTCAGTGGTTACAAGCAGCCTCCCTGTATTGCTTCCACTTTAGGTTCAAGTAAAATATGAGAAGAAACAGGAATCATGTCTAGTGACAAGAAATGTTGTTGGTTTATCAATGATTGACCTGTGAATTCATGATTTAGTAATCCACATTGTGATTACAATGTCTCTTAACATTTGAAAATATGCTCATCTATTTTTACTGTTTCAGGGAAAAACAAGGAAAGGATGTAATTATTGCTCGTGTCAAAGTGCACTTTCCTCCCATCGCACTATTATTGATTTGCAGTTTCACGTGAATGGAAATGATAATAAAACGTGTTCGTTGCTGAAAGGTAGCAGGCAGCAGTGACGAGGAGAGATGTTCTGAATAAAGTGCAGATTTTATTACCCTCCCGCTCTCCTGGGCTATAAGATTCAGGTTAAAAAGGGAAATTTAAATTTATATTTTCGTAACATGATGTTGAATAAGAAAACACTTACAAACAAGATGCTGACAATAAAATGGTTGTGTTTGTCAGTCCACGCTGGTATAAAACTATATATATACAGTATATAGAGACTTGGATGTAAATGCAACTTGACTGGTTAGCGGAGCCATACAACCACGAGGTGGTAATTGTGCTTGTAGTGACTGTATTTGCCTGCTGCCATGCCACTTGCTGTATAAATCTACATTGTCTGCATGTGTCTGCAGATCTGGCAGTGCGGTGGCTCATTGGAAATTGTCACATGTTCGCATGTGGGCCATGTTTTCCGGAAGGCCACCCCGTACAGCTTCCCTGGAGGAACGGGCCAAGTCATCAACAAGAACAACAGGCGCCTGGCTGAAGTGTGGATGGACGATTTCAAAGACTTCTTCTATATCATATCACCAGGTACAGAGCTGTGGTGCCACTGTCTGACTGCACGTTTCTGCTGCTGGAGCGGCAGAGTCAAATGTTGAGGACTTTGCTAAAATGGCATGAATTCTTCATGGTTAAAAAGTTTTAGGGAATGTAAAGTTCAGTCTGGATTTTAATAGATGTTTTATTCATTTTGCGCTGCCGTTCAAAAGCAGATATGAACAATCCTCGTGAACCTGTCGGTACTGCTTGCGCGCTGGCTGATATTACATTTAGCAAATTGGTGTGAAAAGGGAAGACTTGTCTACCCTCTTTTATTCTTTCATTCTCTTTCATGGTACTTTATTTTGCTCGTTTTCAGTCTTTTTTACTCTGCCTTGCATTGGAATTTAATGCTGCTTTTGTCATCTCCAAACCGAGATTAATTATTTCCGACTTTCAGACACATTTTTAGCACTCCTCTGAAAATTGGGTTCACAAATTTGTCAAAGATGATCTCCAACAGAGCTCAAATGCACACGGACAAACCGGAGCAATATGACTGTGCAGATTGAGAGATGAGTACCCCTCCATCTGTCGACTTAGTAATGTGATTACCCTTTAGCAGACAGCAGTGTCCCGGAAATCTCTGGTTAAGTGTTTTAGATGCCAGCCAACCTATGAGGGATCATCCGTAATCTGCCTTTCTTATGGCACAAATTGTGACCTTCTCCTCCACTCAGTCAGGCAGGATTGTGCGCAGGCAGGTGTGCAGACAGAGCTGTGATGGATGAGCCTTTCTGCGTATTGTGGCCCCACAAAGACTGTCTCTTCCTCCAGGACATTAGGGAGAATGATCTGGGCCAAGCTGCTGCCAGACCTCACTTATTGGCACAGAGGAGCACAGTATGTTGCTCTGGCTGAGTTTGGGAGTGGCATCTAGTGATCCTATTAAAAGTGCGTCTCCCTCCTCGTCCCCTCCTCCGCTCTGGTGATTTCAAGATCAAAGAGGCTATTCATCATCTGCAACATGTGATGCTCAGACCCTACAGAGAGAGAACGGGGAAATGGAGAGCCAGGGGAGGAAGAGTGGCCTTCAACCCCACAGCTTTTATCTCCCAACTTGAGATTTCTATTTCACACACGAGTGTAAGACACTGGCATTACACACAGTGCCGTTTGCATTGTCTGGCTCATGTTTGATGGATAGTGCTGTAAGTCTTACATGTTGGCTGGTTTTTGAAAATTGTATTCTATTTTCCCCTCATTGCAATCATGCACTTTCATGATAAATTACCCCAGTGGATCTATCTACATGCAAGCTACGAGGCGCTCTGGGGAGAAACCATCTGCCTAATGTGTTTGTAAGTGTCTGTGCCCAGTCGCTGTCTAATCCTTCCTCAGTCTTCAGTTGCAACGATCTGCATCTGCGGATACATGATGCAGTTCCCATTTGGCTAAAATAACACACCTCATGGAGCACAATATTCCAGCAATTGTTGCATTTGTGCATTCCTGAAGGAGATGCGTCACCTTTAACATATAAATGTGTGCATAAATAGGATTTGACTTACTTTCCTCATATGGCCTCCGTGCAGAATTAGGTTATTCATGCATTAATAAATAGAAAATCCTTCCATGACCACCCACATAGCCCATATTTTCAGGTAGGATTATAAGGTGGGTTTTTTTTAAAAAAGGGTCCCTCTGGTGTTTAGTCTTGGTGGTGCAAGAAAACAAAAAAAATTGAATACTGAGTGATGTGTGGTGATGCATATGGCTGAATCCTTGTCTTTTGTGTGCAGGCGTGATGCGGGTGGACTATGGAGACGTGTCTTCCCGCAAAGCCCTCCGTGAGGCCCTGCAGTGCAAACCGTTTTCCTGGTATCTAGAGAACGTGTACCCAGACTCCCAGATCCCAAGAAGATACTACTCACTTGGTGAAGTATGAGCTTTCTTGTACTCTGATCTCCCATAATGCTGCAGATGCACTGCTATGGGCAGAAATTTACGTCACTAAAAAACTGAATTTGAATTTGAATTGCTCAGTTTGAATAATCGCATTAAAAAGCTGAATCTGAACAACATAATTTGAAGGTGAATGTATTACTTTGGAACTGAATTCCTATTAACTTGACGCTGTATGTGATATTATAAAATGGAATTCATTTAATGTGTATTTGATCCTCACTGAAAATTCACTGTATCACTCCTCACAATTCAATTTCAGTTCACTCAGACACACATCCGGCCATCGAGGAAGAGCAATCGAGTGCAGATTCACAGAACTCCTTCTCTCCTGTCTTTATCCAAGAGTGCTGTCTTTCCATTTGAGAACATGACTTATTGATTTCACGTTCAGATTTTTTAATGCTTTCCCTCCAAACCCTGCCCTCGCACTCAGATAGCCGCAGCTTGTTTTTAGATTTGCTTTGCTTCTGCTTAAACTCATAGGTTTCCTGCGCTCTGGCTTCAATCCTTGTCCTCGCACTCAGGCTGCTGGTGAAACAGCTGCTCTCAGGTTTCCTGTGCAGTAACCCTGTGAAAATCAACCAATAGAATGCCAGGTGTAGTGCTGCCCAATGAAATGATCCGTGCCTCGTTGCAGGTGCATTCGCTCTATTTTAGGGCATGGAGGGTGAGAGCGGATGTGAATTAAGAGTAATCGCCCGTAAGGGACGCTCTGAGAAGCAAAGCACTGTTTGAGTATTGAGGGAAATCACTACAACATCTGAAGGTGAAATCATTGAGTCATGTTCTCAGATTTAAGAAACGCGCTCTTGAATTAAGAGAAGAGACAAAAATTCAAGGTTTCACATTATCATGGTTTTCTTCTTCTTCTTCTGCTTCTTCTAGTTACGATGAGCCATAAAGGAATGTAAACAGAGGAGGTGTTTGGTTAAACAAACGCTTTATCATAATTTCACAAAACAAGATGTCCTTTCTTAACACCACTACCATAACATAACACTGCCATAACACTAATATGGTGGAATTCAATCCTGCAGATAAGCAAATGCACATGGTATGATAACCATCATTTTTCACACCACGGTATATCGACTGCAACCCTACACTGTATGTGTGTCCCAGTGAGCTGAAATTGAATTGTATGAACTGAATGTGGATGTATATATAGCAGGCTGAATTGTGAGTGAGGATCAAATACAGTTTCAGAGCAAATGGAGTCGGATTCATAATATTACATTCAGGTTCAAGTTTATTGGGATTCAGTTCCAAACTAATAAATTCAAGGCCAAACTGCGCTGCACAGATTCAGTTTTTTAATGTAGTAATTCAAGTTGAGTGATTCAAATTCAAATATAAAGCGTTCAAATTCAGTTTGAACCGACACATCTTTCTGCCCTCCGCTGCCTCCCTCTGCCTTCAGTCAGATATGTCCTTGTGCTGTAGCTTCTGGGTCGTGCTTTCAGAAAGACAATATTGCTGAGAGATAAATCAGAAAATCTCAGGATCCAGCAAAAGCTGAACGAAACCAGATAAAAACAAACAGCCCCAGCTGTTCGTATTGAACGTGCATGATAAACAAACAAGGGAATGTTGGTGCAGTCAGTATTGATCCCAGTCATATGTTTACACAGTTATACTATGAATGCTGGGGAGGTGAGATAAGGCTCATCAAAAATGAATTTCAAAATGTGGAAAAAGTGCAAACATCAGTCAGAATCACTCTCAGATGGTTTTTAAACTGTTAACCAGCACAAATCTGACAAAAATAGGAGACATGTTTCATCAGATGATTACTTTAAAAGTCAGAGATGGAACATACAAAGTAGTTCTGTTGCACATTGAAAAGGGCGTTGTGGGAACTGTGGGATAATTTGCAGCTAAGCATGAGGATTCATAGTTAATAGTTTTCAAGATTCAATAAATTCAAGTTCTTTTTATCAGTTATTTCCGTCTCACACAGAAAAAGAGATTTATTTTGTAAGTGACCTGAATTTGCCTGGTGATGCCCGTGGCTCCGTGTCGACAGCGGCGCAGCATTGGGGTAAAGTCAGCTCTGACATGTAGTGTGCTGTCTGCACAATAGACGGAGGCCATTTAAAAGTAATGTCAGCTGAAGAACTCATGGTGAAATGAGCTTGTAATCCTCCAACATTCATACAGCTGAGGATGAAAGGAGTTTTTTTTCATCATGCTGCTCTGCCCTGCTGCAGCACAAGCTCGATCTCTCTCTCTCTCTCTCTCTCTCTCTCTCTCTCTCTCTCTCTCTCTCTCTCTCGCCCCTGCAGCACCTCAGCTCCATCTTCCTCCAAACCAGCCTTCTCCTGACTGATTCTCATCCTCCAAACACACAGTCAGCCTTTCTTTAACAGCTGGAACCATTAGGTCTTATATCACTTAATTATGAACGTCCGTTTCCTGCATGATGGGCATATTAAGTTGCTTAGGCACCATATAGAGCCGGCTTAGCTTTAGCTCTGCGAACGTATGGGTTCATTAGAGAGCTGAGTTGACTGCAAAGTTAGTAGAAGCTCTGGTAGCAGGAGGTTTCTCCATTTCAACGTTAAAAATGTCTCAAAATAGTGAAAATTGCAGGGGGCATCTTTAAATACATTCAGTTTACAATATATGACAAAGAAAGTCTTCAAATCTTAACATTTTATAAGCTTGAACCTGCAAATGTTTGACATGTTTGCTAATAAAATAAATAAAATAATTATTCAGTCATCAAAATGGTTCCTGCTTAATATTCTGTCGACTAATTTTGTCAGGAAGTAGTTAATGCTCTGTAATTTCCCAGAGGTCAAGGATAGTGTCTTACAAAAAAAGACATGAACCTACTATCAATTGATTTTCAGAATAGTCGAAATTAATTTTTGCCCATTTTATTATTAATTGTGTCAGTGTTGTGCAAAACAAAATAAAAAGAAACGTAAGGATTTATAAATAATATAAAATCTGAGTATCGGTGAAGGATCCCAGGATACTAAAGAGGAAGAGGAACACTTATGGAAAAATGATGCGAAGAGAAGATGATTAATTTTTAATGAGAAATATTGAGCAGGACCTGACTGGTTTCTGTTCGGCTTTGAAAAGAATACATTTGTTTTGCTGTTTGGACGTGCAGCCTGCAGTCCTGTCAAGCAATACATACAGTATCCACGATGCCCTGAGAGGAGAGAAACACACTAAGATTTGCGAAGGTTTAACTGCATTCAAAAATATATTTTCCGAGTTGTGAAGATTGAGACATTAGGATCATTTCAAAGGATATTTAAGTAACAATTCTTTTTAATTTCTGCCTGCAGATCAGAAATGTTGAGACCAACCAGTGCGTGGACAACATGGGCCGAAAGGAGAACGAGAAGGTTGGCTTTTTCAACTGTCACGGCATGGGTGGAAACCAGGTGATTTTTAAACTCTCTGCACACAATGTCCCATAAACACTAACTGGGAACTTTCAGAAATATTTCCTAAGGGCTGTAAATGGAATGCAGAATCAGTCTGTTTAAGATTAACACTGAAGCAGCCGAGCCTTTGATTCGTCTTTATCTTGGATACATGAGCTCTGGGATTTCGCCTTGCTAGAAAGCCTCAGTTCAGTCAGGGTGAACGAAATGAGTGAATATCTAACTTTTAAGTCAATCCACACATTTTCAATACAAGTTAGAGAGTTTTTCTTCCTTGTTCTTAAGTCCATTGTTGATTTGGCTCCATGCTGGGGTTCACTGATAAGTCTTGTATGTATTTATTTTTTCATTGTTCCCTCTGGCCTCAAGGCTCTTGTTACGGGTTGTTGTGTAGCTGCAACGCATGAGTCAGAATCTCAAGGTGATCCTGTAGTTACAGGAAAACATAAAAAAGGAGAATCAAACACTTTGTCTGTAGAAAGAACCCAATCACAAACACAGTAATTTCTTGAATGCACCATGATGAATAAAGTCGGCCTTTCTGAGTGAGACATCTCGTTTCCAGGTGTTCTCATACACGGCGGATAAAGAAATTAGGACAGATGACCTCTGTCTGGACGTCTCCCGCCTCAACGGGCCTGTCGTCATGCTCAAGTGTCACCACATGAAGGGCAATCAGATGTTTGAGTACGATGCTGAGGTAAGATCTGCGCTTCACACAGCAGCCAGATAATCTGTTACCCGGCTGCTGTTACAGTTCTTGCCTCCTGATGGCCGATGTGTTGAAAACGACTTTGATGAAGTGCTGAATGTGTTTGAGTCTGTGTCATGAGGGGTTTGCTGTGCAGTGTGTGCTCAGTGAGGATGTGGGTAGAACTTGAGTGTCTGTTTGCGGCCACCAGATGGCGCTGTGTGTCAGTTTTTGAGCACAGCAGAAACCCAGTCGCTTTTTCCACCCAGCAGCTGTGTCTCTCCTCTCATGTTCTCTCCTTTCACATAGTATGTTGGCAAGTGGGAATATGATTTTGAGGTAAGCTTTCCAAGTCATCGCTCCCAGAAAATTGCCCCATAGTCTGAGTCCTGTGCAGTTTCGTGCTAAAACCCAGACTGTGAAGTGGATAGTAGTTATTAGAATAGATCATTTTAATCTTAATGTGAACTGGAGCCTTTTTAGTTGAGGAATGAAATGAAATCTTGAATGGATTTTGATATTAAAGCATTAAAAGAAGTTTATTTACAAAATTCAGCCTTGCAAATACTTCCAGTCCTGCAATAAATCCTCCTTCATGAAGGTTGTAATGCTCAGCCTGTGTAAACAGTTTAACAGAGGTGGTGATTCAGCCTTATGGTCATTTTGGAGGCTGCAGTTTGTGGCACTGTTGAACTGTATTGCCTCATACAGAGATGTGTTTTTGTTTTTAAATCTACCCTCATTGAGATATATGGGATGAAAAATGTTGCTCACAGTCAACATTAATCTACCATATCTGCCACAAAACAATCAAACACTAAGCGGCCGGATCGTCATTGAAACCTGATGGCCAGTCGCTGAAAGTGAACCAGTGAGAGATAAAAATAAAGTGAATGTCTTAGAAATCAGAACACAGCAGTGATGGTGGAAACAAATAACCTAATCCCTTTGTTTTTTGAAGTTCGGTGGTACATTAGAGAGCCTATAACCTGTAAGACACACTCAGGGAAGACACTGTTGAATTTACACAACATACAGATGTGTGAGTGAGTCACAGTTCATTCATTTGTAGTAGCACCAAAAACAGATTAGATAAATGATATGCAACTGCATATTAAACAGCAGACTCTCAGTTTGCTTAATAATCCTGGCCGTAATATTCTTGCAATTTCAATTAAATGCAGAAACAGACGTTGCAGGCTTGTAAATGGAAAGCAGAGTGACATTTTGAATCTCACCGGAAAATGAAAATATTCTCCTCAAGCCCCGTTGACTCAGAACTCAAAGTACATTATGGATTATACAACTCGAAGCATCTTTTGTATTATTTTTATATTCATTTCTTTTTTAAACCACGATGAGACGCTTATAAAAGGCTGCAGTGAATACAGTGTTGCCTGTCAGTGATTGAGATGTCCTATCGCTGACATGTAGATATGACAAGGTGAGGAAGCCTGGAGGCCTCTCCATCAAGCAGCGAACAAACCCAAGGAGAAATCCTTTTATTACTCTTTGTTCTCTCGGTGCATTCTTAATATGAACATTTTGAATAATTCATAAACGAAGAGGACTGGTCCCGGTTGTAAACAGCATTGGGGTTTCACCGTGTTCGGTGGCCGAGGTTATTTTTAGCCCAAGTGTGACAGACAGGGGCTGAATCCTGGACTACAGTGCCATTAACATTTCATCTGGTCATCGGTTTCACTTTCACAGGAATACCTGACTTTTTCTATATTCCTGCTGTGCTCAGTCCTAACCGTGACAGACAGCCTTCCTTCTTTCTCACCTGCTCTGCTGTTTCAGCCAGAAATAAGCTGTGTTGACTGTTAATATAGCAGTTACCGTACAGAGGTGGCTTGGTCTGGGGGTGTTTTTTCAGCAGCACAGATGCTACTGAATGATCATAGAAATATTATAGGATACTACAGGCAGCAGTGTGTCTCTATGATCCTCTTGCTTGTCACTGTGATCATGAAGGTGAGGCTTCTTTATAGAGTATACAAACTACAACACAGTGTAGAATTGAGTATTTTTTTGTATATAGTTTAGAGAATAATGTAGATTCAAGATGAAACTGACAGAAGAGCATAATTATAAATCTGTCAGCTGCTTCAGCACCACAGACAGCGCCATTGATTTATCAATATACAGCACAGTTAGACCACTGATATTTCAGAGCCACGGTGGGGACATAGATTGTGACTAAACCTCGGTTAGATAAAGCATCAATGAGTCAGACACACTGGACTAATATAATGAACTAAACAACCCCTTTGCCCCCGCCCTCTCTCTGCTACCAGGGGATGGAGAGTGGGGGTGGGAGGTTAACCATGGGGGTGCATTTTGGTCAGTTTGCTAACAATCATCTGCAAACAAACCATGTCAGAATATCCTTTGTACAGTCATGTGTTCACAAAGTGGTGAACCTCGCTCCATCCTTGCTTGTGAACGACTGAGCCTTTCCAGGATGCCCCTTTCATACCCAAACATGATCCTCTCACCTGTTACCAATGAACCTGTTTACCTGTGGAATGTTCCAAACAGGTGTTTTTGGAGCATTCCACATCTTTCCCAGTCTTTTAGTGCTCCTCTCCCAACATGTTTGAAATGTGTTGCTGCATCAAATTCAGAAAAAGCAGATATTTACAGAAGTCAATGAAGGTGATGAGGTAAGACTTTAAATATATTGTTAACATGAATGCGGTTGGAAGCTCATAGATAGAGTAACTCCGATGAAACATGAACATGGCATAAACACTCATGAGCCAAATTTCAAACCTTTTCAAATAACTGAGATAATTGACAAAAACATCTTAAAATTAATCAAACAGTATATGTCAAAATCCATACAATACAGAAATAGAAAAAAATGAATGTCATTTTCATTCCACAAAAGAATAAATGGGCGATATCAATGAAGAAGGTCACATGGATTATGAAGGTAACACTCTGTACTCTATAGAGTCTATAGACAGTATAAACTACATGTCGTGTAGAATTGAGAACTGAGTGTTTTATAGATCCAAGATGAAACTCACCGAAGGGCGGCACCAAGAGAAAATGGTGCAATCACAAATTTGTCCAGTACTTCAGCACCACGGACAGCACCATTGATTTATCAATACACAGCACAGTTATCCTCCTGATATTTCAGAGCTGTTGTGGGGACATAGATTGTAACTTGCACAAACCTCAGTCAGATAAAGGATCAATGAGTCAGGCAGACTGGATGAACACATTCAACCAAACAACCCCTCTGCCCCCACTCTCTCTCTGCTCCCAGGGCATATTTGTGCGAATATTTGAAATATTTCATCATGACGCAGCAGAAGTGTCACATTTTATTCAAAGGTCAGCTGTTAAGTCCTGGTTTTGAACACCTGAAAGAAACAACACACCTTTTCTGTTTGTATTAAATGTCATTGAAAACGCACCTCTTATTAAACTGGAAAAGTTGGCTGTGAAGAACAGATGGATTCATTTAACAATAAGTGATGACCCTCAGACTTACCTTCACTACCATCTGTCCCTTTCACTCCCGGCTCGCCGCAGAAGCACACCTTCCTCCACATCATCACCCAATCATGTCTGACCATCAGCCGTCTGGAGGACGGCACCTACGGCCCCACAGTGGAGTACTGTAACAACACTCCCATACAGGCCTGGATCCTCCACAACTACACACGTCTGGAGGTCGCCAGACGCCTCTACTTCAGTCCCACTGATTACTTTCTCTGAGCTCCGTCTGCTGTAGGGCCTGAGGTGAGCAGGTTAGTACAAACTAGGATTAGAATAGAAGCTGGTGGTCATTGTAGCTGCTCTGTAGAGGGGTAGTTTCTCATTAGCATTGTTAGAAATTGAAGTAGATTCATTTGACCTGTTCGGGCTTTAATAAGCACCTTTGTGGCCACTTGTTGTCTCTGAGTATTTTTTATTTACCTTGTTTTTGTCAGTGAGAGCGGATGAATGCAGAGCTCCTTGTTATGATGTTGATCTTTGTGGTATTAGTCAGAATGTGCACGCAGATTGTTTTAGGAAGCATTAAGTAGCTTTTACTGGTGACCTTTCAGAGGGACCGTATGAAGATGGAGCTAGAAACACCTGACAGATGTCCCATCAGGATGGGTCTGTGTGTAAGATGCTATCTGCAAGACCTTTAGCCAGTCTTCATGCTAAATTAGATCTCATTTGACATTTATTTCCCAACATAAATATTTTATTTTGATGTGAAAATTGGCTGCTGCTTGGACTGCCAGCGTTTGGTGAATGATGCCTGAGATGGAGGAGGACATGTTTATTTTTAGCTGATTATCTACGTGCGGGGCTGATTGAAATGGGCTTGCCATTGTTTACAAGTTCCTTTGAAGTGATCCGTCATTGTACACCAGCCTTTCATGGCCCTGGCCTCTCAGGCCACTCTCCTGTTGGCCTGAAGCAGCTGTGTACACTGTGTGCCATGTACTACATATCGTCTAAGCAATGAATCCAATTCAAATCAGTGCTTTTCACTACTCGGCCTGCTTATTTACATACTTTTGTTAGGAATGTTTTTTTGGCTCAGTGTTTCTGTCAGTTTCAGGGTTGTTATTTTCCCGCATCTTCCAGTCTCTCCCTAATTTTCTCTGTATCCAATTCTGTTCTGCTGAGTTATATGGAGGGTGCACCTCAGAGTCCAGAATTGTATTTCTCAAAAAGCTGAAGAGCGGTTTCGCTGTAGCATGCCACAGTTTTTGTGTCCAAGCAGGGTAAATTGGGTAAGGAGCTCCCAGGGCTGCTGGTGTGTGTCGGAGTTGCAGCAGTAAAGTGACCTGCTGTTAGATGGCCTGATTTGTTGCTCACACTCAGAGGTCCTCGTGGCATAGCCAGTGCAAGAGGAGAGCATGTACACGAGAGCAGGGCACCATTAGAGCAAATGAGACTGTTGCCTGACTCTGCCCAGAGACAAAAAGGAATCTGCTGTTTTTGTATTTCCCACAAAAAAGCAGCTCAGCCCTCGAGATCTCCTTCCAGAGTCAGCACAAGATCGCATCAAGCAGGAGCTCTTGCTCCTCTCAGCAAGGCCAGCGTGCTGCTTGGTGACAAAGAGGATAATGTTCCTCAACCGGGGCTTATGGTTAGAAACCGTCCTCATTTAATTAGCCGGCCTCAGCTGTGCACACACTCAGCAACTTGCAGCGGAGACACGGGTTGGTTTGCTGGGAGGCTGAGATGGGAGTTTTCTCTGCCCCAGAGGAGGCGTGAAATAATTATGAGCAAAGGACAGGACCTCCACATTTCGAGTATTTCATTAAATGTGGAATGGTTTTTCAACCCTCTGCCATTACACTGCTCGTCTGTCATCTCTGCCGCGAGAGTAGGTTTGGATCTTTTGAATGAAAGAAAAAAATACTATCTCTTTATTGCCTGAGCCAGGTTCTTATGATTTATAGATTAGATCTATAAATAAATGTAATGCGTTGTGGATGGAGCTCCAGGAGAAGCTCAGTGTATGAGCATGCCTTGACAGAGAAGTATCTGTTGATTATACTGCCTGCCATTTGCACATTCTACAAAAAATGGCTCATTTCTGATTATCTTCACCTATCCTTAAAACTGTGTCAGGAGAACTCTACCTGTGTCTGAGCTGTAGCTGCTGTTAAAAAATGAATTATTTTTTTAAGAAGAAAAGTAAAATGTCTCTCATGTAGAGCCTCTTTATTGTTCTTTTTAGTTTTTTGACAGGTGTGCAAGGTCGAACGCCACCTGCTCTCTTTGTTCTTGTTCTGTTTGAACAAATGTGCCTGTAGGGCGGTCTGCGATGTGTACTTCAAGAAAAGTGTGTGCATGTGTGGGTGTGTGTGTGTGTGTGTGCACTTCTTTGTATCCAGGCAGAGCATGTCAGGCCCTTGTGTTTTATAGCTTAAGATCAAACATGGCCTGAGTGTCTCTGTGTGCTCATTAGTCTGAATATCCTCTGTCAACAGTCGAAGCACAATCTTGTTTAAATGAAAAATTATGCCGCAACCACAAGATAAATCGTGCCAGTGTGCATGTATTAATGCCACATGCAGCCTGTGGTTTGTATTTTTTCCATATGTATGCTGTTTCATGTGTGCTGTGCTTCTTAATTTGAAAATGACCCCCAAGATAACTGGTGCAGACTGGTGAAACCGAGGTGAAACTCTCAATTTGTGATCAGTTGTCATACATGTTGCAAGTTTTCTGTTAAAAATCCTAAATTACAAGACTGAATGGCATCTTAGTAGCACCTGACAAAAAACACAAATTTATTTCTAACATCATTTTCCCAATTTCTCTCATGACATTGTTTTCCTCAGCGGAGGCCCTGCGTCTCCTCACAAACCAACTTCAGCCTCTCTGCTTCTCTGCATGCGATCATTAAGACCAGAAAAGCAACTCGAGTGAGGAACGAAATTGCGGAAGCGTGTTACTTCTGAGGGAATGAACATAAATGGTTAATCAAGGCCATTGAGAGCCCTATCCCAGTTGTTAGGGAGGGGGGTGTTATCTCTGGAGCTCTGGTGCCACAGAGGATTTCTGCGGTACATGCTCATGTGGTGCTTGAGTTCAGCTCATCACAACAGGTGTGCTTTTCCAGTCTGGACATTTTAAAAGCGCCTGCTCTGTCTTCTAGTGTCTTTGGTTCATGTGATAAAACAGTAGAATAGACAGGACTGATGGGTGGAGAGGGGACAATGTGTGGAGTGGAGCATTTTTGTTTTGAGGATGTATTTATACATGTATTCTGCAGAGTAAACAAAAACATAACGGGAACATTTGAGGTTTGAGGAACCATTTTTAAATCCACCCGTAAAAACACTTCCATGATCTGACACAGTAATCCCACATCTATTAATTATGAATGATATCGATGAAACAATTAGAGGATGAATTGATGTGTCAATCAGCCCAAGGTGTCGCTGATAATGGTGGCAACACAGCGTGACAGCGAGCCAGCACGCACAATACCAGGACCCTGAAGCTGAAGCAGCTGAATGGAATTTAGCCGTCATTCATTTTATTATTTACTCTGCTTTTCCCACTGTGACATGTCAAAATGTCATTGGTAGTCTTTCAGTCTCAATTATCTGTATTAGAACAGTACTGAAATGTAAAAATGATCTAACTCAACCTGTAAAGTCATGGTTCTTAGTCCAAAGGAATGAAAATGTACATTCAAGATGGAAATGATTCTCCTTCACATCCTCCACATGCCGCAAAAAAGTTTCCATTTTCCAGGAAAACAGGAACAGTGGCAGCTGTTGAGGCGTTTTAATTGTAAGCTGGTGCTCGTCATGATTGCTGATTGATGTCTTATTCAACCTTTCATTTAGGTGAAACTTCCCATAATTTATGTTTTGCTGATATTTATGAATATTAGCATTTAGGTGTTTTGCATGGTGTTGAATGAGGTTTAAACCATATAGGAGCAATAATATTGATGTAGTAATTACAGTAGTCACAACATTAGCAAAGGCACTAATGGTGCTAATTATGTCACTTTCATTAACTTTTATGTTGCACACAAAGGCATTAAAGTTACACTTTGCAAGATTTGAAGACAGAAAGTAATCCCTCTCAAGTTTCAATTATGACTCAGTAAAAGTGTTGTGGTGGTGTATTTATCGTCAGAGGCCCTGTCCTCTGCCTGTTTCTAAATGTATTCAGGAAAAGTGGGTTGTTTTCATAATCAGAACAAGTAAATACCTAAAGCTACCACATGACCACATATATGCAATAGAGGTCAGTAGTGGGGACGAGCCTATGGATAATTAGCACCTGATGCTGCAGTCGCCCCAGTTCTGTGGACATTTATAGCATCTTTTAGCTCAATGTTTTGGTCTTCAGGCCAACAACAAAGTCATCAACCAGCTGGTGAACATAGTGGATAATTCAGCACTTTGCTCAGGAGCTGGTGGAGAGCAGAGTGGAACAATAAGATGAGTGAACATCAGACTTACTACTCACCAAGTGGGCAGAAACAGGACCACAAAGGGATGATAACGTTGCTCCGTGTCTGTTGGATGTGTAAATGGGCAACTATATGCTAACAAGTTCCTCATGCCAACTTTAAAGAAGATGTGTCAGTGTTGTCTTCACAACATGTTTTCTGTTGCCCCCACGGTTAAATAGTCCTCATCATTTTGGTCATATATCTGTGCAGTCTTGTCAAGTGTGGGCTACACAGGGCTAATATTTTAAGCTAGTTGGATGTTTGATAGCAACAAGCGCCTCCTCCTGCTGTCGTCTTCTGTCCCACCAACCCATTTGTCAAATGTCCACTGGCATTTTATCCCTCGTTTATTCTCCCAACCCCAACTCCAAAAAATATTCTGTGTTTTGGCTCGATTTTCTCCATCAACCATTTGTTCATTTGGTCTCTCTCAGACAGAGCAGGCAGCATAAAATTGGTTTGCAAACCAAAACATTGAGATGAAAGTGACAGAAAACTGCTAAGAGCTGTAGACAAGGGTGTTGATTATCAGAGGTACTGGTGCTACTAGCAACGCTTTTACATTACAATGACTCATTTGATTTTCCAGAATGTCCAAAATAATACTCATGCAGCTGCAACATTAGATGCTTAGTTTTAGTCCAAGTAGAGATTTTTGTTCCTTTGAGGCTCTTTTTTGACATTTTGATGCTCATTCACAGAGAAATCCTTCCTAATAAAGAGGCAATGAAGGCAGTCTCCACACCAACTGGAGCCTTAATTCTCCAAGCAGCCTCGGTGCATGTTGTGTTGTATAAGGGGCACGACTCTCACTTTTTCTCGACTAGAACATCCTGCTCTCTTGATGTTCCTATTGTCTTTTCTTGCTCCAGCTCCAGCTACCGAGTGTAACAAGCTCGGGCCATTTACAGGGTCGAGAGGTATTTTTGTGAAATGCGGGAAATCAATAGTTGAAGTGTGTCTGTGAAGGTTCGTCTTAGTCATCCAGGTGGATTCGGCTTTCTCCACAGAGGTGTTGAAGTGCAGTCGATGAGACAGGTTGAGGGAAGCTATAACTGAAAAACTTTAACACCAACTTTGAACAGACAAAACATTGGAAAGTGCAGATTTATTTGTGTGTGTTTGTACATTAATGTGTCTGCGTTTCTGTCTTCTTTCTCCAGCGACTCACCCTGCTGCATGTGAACAGCAACCAGTGTTTGGACATGCCGTCTGAGGAGGACAAGATGGTGCCCACCCTGAGAGACTGCAACAACAGTCGCTCTCAACAGTGGTTGCTCCGTAACATGACCCTGAGCGTCTGATCCCTCACCTCGCCGTCCCCCCACCGCTCTGTCCTCATCCTAACCAGTCCTGGCTCTCCACACACTCACCAGGTGGCTCTTACCACACACATTATACGCCTCTTCCCGTGTCAGCCTGGCCAGCGATTGCAGAGATCCAGGCAGCAGCGGCTTATCTTCCATTATGGAGGCGTCTCCATTTACGTCTCGCCGCAGGTTTGAGAGGGGTCGCAGCAGCCATTCGGGCGGCCTGATGAGCTGTGGCTTTGGGGACCTCGTCGTATCCGGGCAGGGAGAACGATGTGTGAGGTCTGTGCATGGAGAACATTGAATTTAAAGCACTCACCAGTCAGCCGGCTGCTCCCCTGCATCCACTGTGCTGCTCAGACTGCTGCTTAGCTGCTGGATAAACAGTCAAACAGAAGAAGAGCATCTATAACAAGAACATTGCAAGCCATGTCTCAGCGATGGTCTGCTCTGTAAATGACCTTCCTTGTGCTGTGTACAGTACATGCAGTGCATTGATTTCCACTGTAGGTACAAACTCAAAAACAAGACTGTTGTTGTTATGACTGCTGCTCATCCTCTTTCCATATCAGCACCTGAGTTACATTCAGTAACAGGGATGTGATGTTAATGGATCCCGACCAATACTCGGTTTGTGAGTATTGGTGCAGAGTTTCATATTTGAGAGTGAGAAGAGTCTCATAACCATACAGGACGCACTGATATTTGTTTTTAAAGTCACACTGAAATTTGAACTCTCATCACTTTCAGTGCATGGAAATGCAAACTCTAATTATAGTACAGCTATTGTGTGTATTTTTCCATTTTTTTTTTTAAAGAGGATTAAATACTCTGTGGGCCAGTGTCTCACTGCTGACTGGGGAAGATAGTCGTTTTTTTTCCTTTTTAACAAGCCCCCATAGATTTGGCTATCAGTCTCAGTCAAACCATCTGTTCCTTAACAACAGTCAACATGTGGGACGACCCATAAGTTGGGAAAGTGGAAGTTAGTTAGCCTAGCTTGCTAATGTTGGAACAAATTCCAGCAAGATGGTCAGTGCTGTATTCTTCCTACATTATACAAAGGAGGGGGTTCAGTTAGCATTAGCTATCTCTTTTAAAGATATGTTGGTTATGTTTAAGCATGAGGAGTGAGACTGGTTAATGTTAGGGTAAGAATATCAGGGTAAGCCAATCAGATGCAGAAGACGGGTCATGCCTTCACCATCCTGTTAAAAAAACGGTGTTATCGCTGCAGAAAAATCAACAAAGCTGGAAATGTGTTTTTGTAATTAAAAACCAATTAAGGAAAAATATACACAAAAGACACAAGTTGTTATTTCAGTTTGACTTTAACATAAACAAATAACATTAACAAGATTTTATAAAAAAAATCTCTTAAATTTGATTGTTAAAGAATTGTGAAGAAACTACGTAACATGCAGGTTTACTCATCAGTGCCCCCCGGTGGACACACAATGTAAGGGAGACACTATTTCACCTTCAACATTTCTTTGGCTTTTCTTTGGCAGTTACTTGTTAATTGATATATATGCAGATAATAACAGAACTGTGCTAAGCTAATATCAGCCGATTTATTGGTTGGCCTCTAGTTGTTAAAGTGGATTTCTTGAGTTGCAAAAAAAAAAAAGCTGAAGGTTTCAAACCATTGACTGTAAGACAAGAAAAACAACTTGAATGATCACATAATGTTCCATTTGAGTGAAACAGAGGTTACAGTTTGTACAGTACAGAAGAAAATGTGAGGCAGCTCTCCATACATACTGAATGGAGGTTTATTTATAACAGGCGCTTTAAAGAAATGAAAGAAGTGGCTGCGGGGAAGGAAGTCGCGAGTAATTGAGACTCTGCGCAGATTTAATTGATTTTAAATGAATGTAAGCGTTTTCCCGAAATGACAACTACAGTATTCTGAAATACTTTAACCGCTCTGTGTTATCACGGCTAGCCGAGAGTGTCATTACTAAAAACACATCACTTTTATCAGATTCCCGTTACCAAGATGTCGTTAATATCTTGAGAAGTCATGATGGAGCCGAATAGTGACGTGTGCCTTTAGAAAGTTGTTTTGTATTTGGTTCTTTGGTTTTTAGTTGATGGTTTATTTTGCTGTTGAAAACGGAGAATGTTAAATCTTTTTTTTTCATTTCAAGTTAAAAAAAACCTGCTGCATATTGATGTTAAATAATTGTCTTATCTCATGAATATGTCGCTGTCATGTTGATGCTTGATCAGATGTTTAGTTACAGTAAAGTCTATATTACAGTATATCGGTACTCACCCATCGGCCATGCGAATACGACAGTTCCTTTCCACCACATCGTCGATCAGGATCGGGCAACAAATGTTACTGTACATATAATGCTGTTGACATGTTTCTATCACCACTGTTGTTGTACATACAGAACCAATTATTTTTCTAAGATGCTGTAAAACTTGAACACTCCTCAGAGAAACAGACATTGAATGGTAAAACGATCATGAGGTATTGCAGTTTTATTTGGAATCCTGGTAATAAAAACCAGTGCTTACCTTGGGTTTTGAAATTGCGGTGTGTTTTGGAAATCATCATCGGCCCCACGAAACCAATTCTCAGACTACCTAAAGGACCTTAGGCGAGTATACATGAGGGAGCAACTAATGGTGAAATACTATCAATGCTGCTTGAATACTGAATCCTTGCCAAGTGCCTGCTTGGCATTCAGAATAAAATTCAATCACCTCTTCCGTGTTATGCACACACTTTTATTGTTTTTCATTATCTTAAAGTGCATGGTGTTAAAATAGGAATGTAATGTTTCAATGTACTGGTTGCAAAGTGATGTTACCTGTTTGTACATTTTGCCTTTTTTTTGTAGAAAAAAACAAACTTTGACTGAACATAGATTTAGTATTAATTTCAGTGTCGGACAACTGATGAAAATGTGAACACGAGCACATCGCACCAATACATCAGTTGTTTAATAAACCTTGTTCTGGAAGCTTTTAAGACCCTGTGCGTCTCATTGCTAGGCTTCAATGTGTGGGCTTTTAAATGTGGTAAATTGCAGCCTCTCTTCCATGGTGACCGCAGAACACGCATACCACAGGATGCCATAAGAACTACATTGTGATGGATGTTACCGTCCTCTTTTTTTTCCAGCATCCTGTAAAAGCACCTGCCATCAGCTGATTGCGGTTCAGCTGAGAAAGGTACCTCTGACTCGGCTCATTATTCCGTACAAGGAAGGCTTGACCTTTCAGGTGACTCTGGCTTTGTTAAAATCTGAAAGGCAAAATGACTCTTCCTGAATGGGACACAGCAGAAAGAGCTGGAGGGTCAATAGAGGGCAATGGAGATGGAGAGCAGGGAATATCCAGCTGACAATTAGCCTGTGAATATTACAGTGCTGAAACTGATGATTTCATTACCAGTTCATTTCGCAGTATTTTGATTAGTTGATTAATGATTTATTCTACCAAAGAAAATTGGTAAAATGCCCATCACAGTTTCCCAGTGCATAGTGTGACATCTATTATCTCTAAACCCAAAGATATTCAGTTTATAATGATATAGGACAGAAAGAAACAACAAGCTGAGGCATTTGAGGAGCTGGAACCAGCTAATGTTTGGTATTTTTGCTTGAAGCCATTCATCACCATTCATCAGACGTGTTGATTATTGATTTCTCTCGATGGATTGATTGATTAAAGGAATGGTTTGACGTTTTGGGAAATATGCTGTGATGCCATTGTTCCACAGCCAGTTTTTCTGATTGCCTTCATCATTTTTTTTCTCAACCATAGTCCGACCCTACTCTGTGTCTCAGTGGCTCGGACATCTTCTTCTAACCTGAACATCTCACCAATCATCTAACCCTAACCAAGCAACAAACTCCAGCCAATCTGAGGGACATTGGGCAGGGTCATTTCGGACATTTTTCTAATTATTATTAATATTGTTAATTGTTACTTTGCTGGGCAGTACAATATTACAAACTTATTTAAAGTGACACTCTTACTGCATATGTGCTGTATATTTTCCTTTTCGCTCACTTGAATAAGTATTTGTAAACCTTTCCAAAGTAGCCATTGCAGAGGTATTAATACTAGTTGTTGTGGAGCTGCCAACACATCAGCAGCACACCACACTCTCAGCGGGGGCCCTGACTGCGGTTTCAGACAGTCTCACACCTGTTGTAAGCAAAACCCCAGTTGGTTAACTGGGCCTGTGAGGATAAGATAGCAGGTCTGTGGCTCGGCCAGGGGGGTCCATTAACGGGTGAGATGCTTTAAAATAACAGCTCTAATGGAGGCCTTATCTGTGGTTCACTGCGACTCTCAAAGGAAGTAAGCTACATGTTTCTCATGGAGGCTGTGTAGTTCTCTTATTATATAAAGCATTGTCATTTAAACTCAGGAAATGTACAGATAACTGTGGCTTTGTCTTAAACCTTTAAATGCATCCTTGGGTCAAGGACCATATTACATGCTGTCTGATTCACTCGTTTTATTCAGGTCATTCCTGAAGCTATTCATCTAGTTTGTTATTTCCTCCAAAACATTGGTTTGCTCTTCAGACACCTGAGGTATGTAAGAGCAAGTAACGCTGTTTTCTTGTTCAGCCTGTACCGTGTGGTGCGCAATATTGGATTACTTGACCCCTGTGAGCCTTGAACAGATATGAACAGAAGTTTTGAGGGGAAATTGCCCTTTGGTGGAAGTGCTAACAACTCATAGACATCTCAAACCTCTGAAAAAAGGCTCCATGTAGATGCTACTTTTAAGGGGTTTTATTTATTTATTTTTTTTATTGTATTTCATATTATGTTTTTTAATGAGCAGCCTTCATTTGAAAAGTAACTACTATAGCTGTCAGATAAATGTAGAAGTATCACATTTCCCTCTGAGTTAGTGGAAGTACAAAGAAGCATAAAATGGAAATAACTGAGTTAAAGTTTTTACAGTACTTGAGCAAATATGTACATGTAGCAACATGCTGGTGCAGCATCAGTGTCTCAGGTTCAGTGCAGCAGAGCAACACTCTGAAGCTGCTAATGATGAGGATGATATTTACTCTGCCAAGTGTTCAGTCTGATCATTTGAAAGCAGAATTGACGCATGAGTACAACAATGCTAGCTCAGAGGTCACTGGTACAGTGGACTGCTGCAGGCTGGGCATACAGCCATGTTGTACTGAACACAAGACAATTACTGTGATTTGTGCTGATTAATTTATGTTTGGTAAATGCCAGTCATTTAGTAGTAACAGCAGCCTGCGGGTCACAGTACAATATGCACATAAGTAAAAAAGACAATGACTCTGTTGACAGATACCAATAATGTTTGCTTTTTTTGTTTGTATTTTTGCATTGAAACACAACGAGTCTATGCTCTAAACAAATGAAAAGCAATAATTTAAAGTTGAATCTGTGTTACATATAAACCCAGGCGATGTGGAAACGCTGAAAGTTTCTTTCTTTAATACCCTGCTGTTGAATGGCTCAAACAGAAAGCTCACATTTTTACCCTTTTTCCACTGATGCTCTTATCCAGGCCACCTTTCAAGGACACTGCAGCAGGAATTGAACCTCTTACCTTCTGGTTATGTGATTGTCTCTCCAACCTCTTTCCATTTGACCATCGTGGCGAGAAGCTCTTAACACTTTCGTGCCTCGACTTAAAATACGATGCTATACATTTTCTGTCCTATTTCTCCAGGTGTCTCCGGTGTGCTTGATTGTCTTTCTGTCTCTCCCTGCTCAATATATGGGGTTCCATCAACTGAGTGAATCCAATAATGGATAGAGGCAGAGAGGGGGGAGAGAGGAGGATAATCAACCCCCTGGATGTGCCTTTTCTTCTCACTTGAGACCAGAGGAGAAATCCTGCACTTAATTGTTGAGGGGACCTGAAGTTCCAGAGCGCCTGCATTGAAAAGCAGCTTTAATTAGACATGGTTTGAGGCCAATATCTCAGTGGGGGTCAGATCTACTGCCACAGGAGGCCCACACCCACACACATACACACAGAATAATGTACAGTACCTGCCCTTAAATGCACAGAGCCAGCCAAAGAATTCAAGGGAGACATTACTGATGTATGCTTGCAATCTCTTGAGTAATTTTTATTGATTTGCAAGGAGGAAGTGGCTCTAACAAGCTTCTCCTATGTGATAATCTCCTTTTAGCGACGAAAGCAGTGATTAGAAGGAGGGGCCCTGCTGCTTTCAGCAGTAATTGTATAGTAATCAATCATCAATCTCCAGGAGCTGTTCCACAACACACTCCTGTTCAGTTGCTATTTTTGACCACAGTGACAACTAATAAGGTCTCGCTTCAGCTGAGTAACAAAAACCCAGCAGACAGAATAATATTTCCATTTACTTTTAAGACGTACCTTTTAAGGATTGTGTCTATAATAATTCCTCATCTGACTCGCTTTCCTCCACTGAGGATATGTGGTTAAACACAGCTGCTTCTTTCACCGTTGCTCATAAACAGCTGCAATGTCCTTTGATTACCACAAGATGCTGACAATCTCTTATGTCCCTTGGAGGCTCCATATTTTGACCCAGTTGCTGTGCCCCATGGAATCACTGGTTTAAAGATCCACCACATGGTTTAACATTACATGCCAAGCATGAAGGGGAGCCTGTTAGTGCTTCATAATCCAGTGAGCATGCCTCAGATCATGTTAAAACCTAATCGTTGCAGGGAGAAAAATCATAGTGAATGTCTTTTGTGAGAAGGGGATTGTTTGTTTGAAATTAAAAAATCAATATTGCAGCAGAAAAATACGATTAAAGAGACTTTTCAGTGAGGAAGTTGAAATTTGCGGGAGGGAAATAGAGGAACAAATCCATCAAAGTCGACATCAAAGCCAAGGCAGTTTTCCCTGCTCTGTCTCTGATTGTAGAGATTATAAAGGAAGATGGAAAATTAGAGAAGATTGTCTGAAGTGATTGGCTGATCTTCTCAGAGGATGACCTCAAGTGCTATCCAGGCTGATCCAGAGAGGAGGACAAATGCATCTTGTGTCCTACATTGGTCTGATTAGATTAATAAATCAATCCCATCTCCACCCTCCCATCAGGTTTTGTCCGGGTTATTTTTATGAAATGGGTTACAGAAGATCAGCAAAGTATTTCTGATCAGTGACTAACAACAGTCTGACATGCTCTGTTAGAAGACGTGCCAACCATATACAGCACCCGGGTCAGTGATGGTGGTGGAAGATTGTGTTTCATTGTGGAAAAATCAGCAAGCCTTTTTGGGGTATGTTGCAGAAAAATCACTTTGTGGAAGCAAAATGTGCAAAAAACAGCTGTTGTTAGATAAGAACTCATCTGCATATATTCCAATTTAGTGCAGTGTTACACATCCTCTGTGTCCTGGTGTGTGACAAGAACAAGACTAGACCTCTGTCTTGCAATTAGCTGTCACTGACAAAGCCTGCTGTATGTGTCGAGCAGAGTTGAAAACGTATTTCTGTGGGTTTGTGAATGTTTGAATGATGATTCAAATAAGGGTTTCTGTAGACTCCCTCATGGCTCATTATTCTAGAGACAGTCTTTACACCACATGGTATATTGTGTAATTGTCATTGTGAAAAACACTGATCCTGAAATGAATCCACATGGAATTTGGATCTCATTATTTGAAATGTGAAAATATCTTTGAAGAGGAAAACAAACTGCATGTGACTATTATCCATTCCTGTAACCAGCTTTGTCATATATGTTTTTCTACCTTATCACATAAAGGTTCAGTATGTACAAACTGGCCAACTGTCAAATTCATACTTCAAACATAAAGGGGGCAGCATGTATGCAGAGTAACCCCAAACTGCTGCTAATTGTTGCTACCGTTAGCTATTTAGTTAAGTTAGCCATGCAGCTAGCAGTCCTATTAGCTGACTCTGCCCATGACTGAGAGTTTGGAGCACCGGAGGAGTGTTGGTGGTATTTACAGTGTGAACACCGCACTGTAAAATGTGATTTTGCCTATTTGTTATTTTAACATATTATCCTATGTCAGTAGGACAAATGTCAGTAAGACATGTCAGAAGGACAAATGATTAGTGATTAAATGGTTGTTATAATAACATGAAATAGTTAAAAACATCTCAACTACAAAATAAATGCTAAATTGAAAATCCAGGTCCAACTGAATAAGTAATGTGTGTTAACCTGACTTTGGAGACAGTGCCAGGATTAAAATGCCTGCGTCATCATGTTTTTGTGACTTGAAATGCATTATGGGCAGCTGCGTGTCGATAACACGTGCTCCGCTCCTCCCATCCCCCTTTTCGGACGCAACCTGGTGACCACATGGATGTTGGGAGGCCGTCGTCTACGACATTTTGTTTCGTTAACATACTTTACCCTAACCCTAACCCAAATGACCTGACACTTTTAATTAAGCTAAAATAAATTTGCAATTCAAATAACCACCCTAAGCAGTTCAATCAATTAATAAATCCAAGTCAACTTAACTGAAACAAAAGGTTTATACAACTGACCATTTTAATTAAGCTGAAATAGATTTAGAAGTTCAGAACTATGCAAAGGAGTTAAATCAGTTATGACATCTAAATTAACCAAACTAACAGATGTTTACACAACAAGGAATATTTAATCAAAATAACATTTTTTTTTTTTTTTTTTCACTTAACTTAGAATTTTAAGGCAGCCCTTTCACTCATATTTTTACGTTGAAACGAAATGTTAGATTTTACAGTGTGGAGCTTTGGACTGCCTGGAGGACGAGGATTTGAGTGCTGGGGCAGGGAATACTTGCAGGACATCGGCACCAGAACCGGAGACGATACAGCGGGCGCTGCAACAGGGATAACAGTGCCCAGGTGAGACATGGTGACATGGTGGGTTCAGGCGGGACTAGATAGGACTACCTCCTCTTGAGGTAAAAAGTGGTATTACGAGACAGGATAGGCTGGGGCTAGCTGTTAGCATGCTAACTTCAGTGGAAATATCTGCAACACAATACAGGTCTTTCACATAACTTCCAAAAAAATATTTCTTCAAACTCTGTTGATAATTGTTAATTTTGGAATGTTTTAAACAAAAATTCTTACATGTTGTTCCTTTAAAGGTGTTTTTCATATTTATCTCAATCTCCATGTGTGATGGGATCCTACATGAACAATTTTGGTTATTTCTCATAAGAGATTTCTGTTTTTCCTTTTGTCTCTATGCTCCTCTCACTGGTCTGAAGTGGGCTGAACTTAGTCAGAAAAAGGTGATGTCACCAACTTGCTGTGCACCAATCAGGATTCGGTAACATTTGAACCACAATCTGATGACAGGTGGTGGACTGTTTTGTCGCTTTCAATCAAATGTAACCACACCACATGCACACAGTACCGATGAAGCAAATTACATGAGATTTTTGACTGTAAAACGAATCCTAAAGGTGCTTTTGCTGCTCGTTGCATATTCAGTCATGGATATTTAATGTTATGGAGAAAAACTTTGATTTGAAGTTACTTTAATACTTAAGAACACGAGACAGTAATGCAGACAGACTGCGTCATCAAACAACCCACTCCATCCCTGAGTTAATTGCTTTTTCTAAATGTGCATACAGGACAGACACTTTGACAAGAGTTGTGGAGAAACTTTTGTTTCAATTAGTATCTATGAAATACAGCAATTAAAAAATCTCGAGCTCATTTTGCTGCCTGTCTGGCTGTTGGCCTGTCCAAACTAATAGCCTTATTTTTGCTCTGCAAATATGTGACTAGCCTTTTCCTCCTAATGAGGGCCAGAATGTGCAGTGGATGACCCGTGTCCCCCTACACTCATTATAAAAGCACAGAGTCCTGCAGACGCTGTAGCTAATGTTCACCTGGCTATTATGATTGCCGGATGACTGATGGGCAAATCTTTTCCTGTCTGTCCCCCTCAAGAGGACTGAATCAAAGAGCCTTGCAGACAACACTGGGAGGCACATCAACATCGCACTGAGCTGCCATGCAATCGTTCATTTGGAAACGATTATGTCAGGCCTTCGTGCTGTTTTTAGAAGCTACAGTAGGACATGCTGGGCTCAGACTGGACATGGAATATTACGCCGTGAATCACAGGGAGCTACAGGATAACAGGAGAGGTAGATTTCGCCTGGAACCAGACTGACTCGACAACATATTGATCCATGCGAGCCCAGACAATGGATCCAAAAATGGTTTAGAACAGCTACTGTGGACATGTACAGTACTGTTTCGCACATAAAAGATCAACAGATGCTGCATGACATGGCAGCAGAGTGTAAAAAAAAGATCTGTTTCATATTCACAGGAGATGCTATATGGAAGTAGCCCTGTCTTTTGCATGAGTAATGAGCTAATTTACAAGGAGGTTCAATTGGAGGGCTTATTCATTTATTTATCTACTAATATTTACTCTTTCTGGGGTGAAAATGATCAAAATTGAATTGATCCCTAAACTGCTTTGTTGTTAATACACCATTGCCTCCAGCTAAAACTGGTTGTGATTTTCAAAGCTGCAGTCATCAGTGATTTCTTGATTAAGTGATAATAGCTCTTTTAGGGGGGAAGAATATTGCCAGAACATGCTGATTTAGTACATCACGATATTGAGTGGAGACGGAAAGAGAGAAGGGAGAGGGGTGCAGAAAGGTAAACTACGTGTGAGAGAGGTGGTGCTGTGTTGTTCATCCTGCCTCGTGTGTGTTTGAGAGACGGTGTGTAAGCCTGGGTAACTATGGTGTGGGTGTATTCCTCTGTGGCCGTGATCTCAGTAATATGATGAGTGAATTCTGGGTAGTGCATGCTGGTTGCAGCTCTTTGTCCCCCTGAGATACAGTGTGCTGTGAGCGTCCACGGCTTTCCTGCAGAACTTGTTACTCTGTTAAGATGTGCAGCGTTCACAGAATAAAGTGGGGGCAGTCACCCGTGGGATGGAAGTGGGGTCATCAGTGGCCCTTAGCACAGGTGACCCAGAAAAACAAGCAGCAAACAGGTGCATTTGCAAATGTCCACTACCTATCCTTTGACTGCAGATATATTGTGGAGAAAATTGAGGTGAACAGTGGAAATAAAAATAAAGGTGTAAAATACTGTTATTTTCAGTTTATTATTTTTATCATAGCTAGAATTAGGCATTATATTAACCAATGTGGCAATGTTACAAAGAGCCAGAGGCCTGTTCACTCTGTGCTCAGAGGCTAAAATGTGGCGTACAATGTGATTATTTGAAAGTCATCATGACATCTTGGCTGCAGCCTCACATATTTGATCACTTGAAAAAAAAAAAAAACTGTCAAATCAGGCAAACCCTCTTCCCTCCTCCTCCAAATTGTCTGTCTTTGTAGTACCACTAGGCAACAGTGAGTGCATCACTGGAAACGTGGAAGTGCGCAGGAGCCGCGCAGGGAAATCGAAGGGAAAGAAGCATCTAAGCAGCCAAAAGAGCATCTGGTGGATCTCTACCGCTGAACCATGAGAATCCAGCCGACATTTGTCTAAGGCAGGGGAATAGGTGCCCGAAAAGAGCCTGGCAATCAGCGTCGATGCGCGCAGCCAAAAATGACGACAGTGGGACAGTGATTTTCTTCCTCCGGCTCGTCATTTTTTACAGTCATATGCTTGGATGCAATTCATCTCCTATGTATACAGATCACAAAGGAAGGACTGGAAACCGAACAATCTTCAACACAGCCGCAAGTGCGCACAGGGACGTTTCATCCTGGAAACGCTTTCCAGCGACTAATTACGCAGAGATATTGGTGTTTCATGGGCCGTTGAAGGATTTTGAACTTTCGCATGAAAACTTACTCTGTGAGTACATTTTTGAACAGGTCGATACAGCCCCAACCTTCACGGGCGATGAGTAATCCACGACGCAGCAACTGATAAACCTGGACTGCGACTGGCGCGTTTGGATACCTTATCCTGTGCGTCTCTTATTTTTTTTATATGGCTTCTATCTTCGGGGTTTGTAAACTACTCGCGCGTTATTGATATTTCATGGCTGTAGAGTGTAGCAACAGTGGTGTGTGGCGAAAGAGGACGGTGCAAGACTAACTGGGGCGAAGACAGCGCACTTTTATCGCCTTTATTTCCAAACAAGAGACATTGCGCACGGGCATTGACGACTGCAGCAACTACAACCCAGACTTTTTTTTTTATTTACTGAATCCTTTGTTATTTCTTTCGCTGCTGTCATCGTAGTATGTCTGCACTTCGAAAGAAATTTGGGGACGATTATCAGGTAGTGACCACCTCATCTAGCGGGTCTGGATTCAATCAGCCCCCTCCAGAGAAAAAGAAGAAGAGGCAGCGGTTCGTGGACAAGAACGGGCGATGTAACGTCCAGCATGGGAACCTGGGTGGTGAAACCAGCAGATACCTCTCAGACTTATTCACAACACTCGTAGATTTGAAATGGCGCTGGAATCTATTTATTTTCATCCTCACCTACACAGTCGCTTGGCTCTTCATGGCCTCTATGTGGTGGTTCATCGCATACATCAGAGGAGACCTCAACAAAGCCCACAATGACAAGTACACTCCATGTGTGGCCAATGTCTATAACTTTCCCTCAGCCTTTCTCTTCTTCATAGAGACCGAGGCCACTATAGGATATGGTTACAGATACATCACAGACAAATGCCCCGAGGGGATCATTCTCTTTCTTTTCCAGTCGATCCTCGGATCGATCGTCGATGCCTTCTTGATCGGCTGCATGTTTATCAAGATGTCTCAGCCCAAGAAAAGGGCCGAGACTTTGATGTTCAGTGAACATGCGGCGATTTCTATGCGAGATGGAAAACTAACTCTCATGTTCAGGGTCGGCAACCTGCGTAACAGCCATATGGTCTCTGCACAGATCCGCTGCAAATTGCTGAAAGTAAGTGATGCTACTTTTAGTCGGGAGGCATCCAGTGTTTTAGGTCTGTGCCCGTTGTTTATCAAGGCCCAGTCCGTGTTGTTCTTTTTCAGGAAACAGGTACTGAAAGGCCTACACACTGACATTTAAGCCTACTCCTAACTGTGCATGAAGCCATGATGCCTTTCATAGACAAAGCCTCATTCTCATTTTAAAGTATTCCGCACTACAGTGGTGCAAATCATACAAACAGGCCATAAAACTGTTAGCAATCATTGACCTAACCACAGTACAGAATCTATCTATGTCATAAATTACATAATTTGCATAACTGATAGAAGTGAAAGATAATCCATTAAGTTTGGCCTTCATCACACTGTTTAGTCCCTGCATCAGACCATGAGAAGAACGTGTTCCTATGCTTTTTACTAATCTGTGACAAAGTGGTCGTGTGTTACAACTTGGTGTAAACGTGCTGCTGTTCGTCCTCAGGAGAGCATCATCTATGGATTTCCCTGCTGTCAGCCTCCTGGCTCACAAGAGTCTAAACCCATAAAGAGCCCTAACAATGCTCTCTACAATGCATATCCACCAATTATCATGGTAATATACAGTACAGGTATACAGTGACAGTGGAGGCGATTAAAAGTATAAATTCAGTTTTACTACGCCACACTGCAGTATTCTACTTGTTTCTAGCATCCATGTCCTGACACAGCAGATGAATGCAACAGTAGAAAGAATTTCTTTTGAACATCTTTTTATAGCCGAGGAGTGTACAATAACTAGCACCAATGGGTGAAAATACAAGCATAACAGTACACTGAGTATCCTCATATTTCCCATCCGTTCCCTCCACCCCCATACGCCTGAGCAGACAATAGAAAACAAGAAAAAAAAAAAGTGTGGTTATATTTTCTGAAACAGCACTTTATACACCTCTTTTTATCCAGAGGGTGCACTAAAGCTGTGGGAACTTGAAACCACTCCAATTGTACTTGGTGTGCTAAAAGTTGTCTTCAAGATGTGCTTAAATATGATTTAATTATACTCCTGATGTGTTCTTGGAAACTTTTGCTTATCAAAATAGTTCACTTTTAATAGATTTGCAAGAGCACAACCTCAGTCTCGTTAGCATCTCCAGGGTGCTTAAGTATACGTAGATTACACTTTGAAATATCAGTGACCACCACACTATACATGTAATGAAGCACCAAAGATACATTATACTCTCAGAAGAGCAGATATGCATGGAATATGTTTAACATACAGATAATATACTGGACTTTCTACAAAGAAAATTGACTGTAATATTAAGAAATTTAAACCAGTTGATCTCTTTAGATGTCATTTAAGAAGGTTATAATCATTTTTCTGATGGGCAGATGATTTGTTGCTCTCATTGCACATAAAACACACAAAGCTCACACAAAGACTCTGGATAATCAATAGATTAAGTCTGTTTACCCCTTCCTTCCCCCACCAAACCTCTCTGTCTCTGTCTCTTCCTGTACGCTTCCTTAGTCTCGCCAGACGCCCGAAGGCGAGTTTCTTCCGCTGGATCAGTTGGAGTTGGACGTGGGTTTCAGCACCGGGGCAGACCAGCTCTTTCTCGTCTCACCACTCACGATCTGCCATGTGATTGACACCAAAAGCCCCTTCTACGACCTCTCCCAGAGGTCCATGCAAACAGAGCAGTTTGAAATTGTGGTGATACTAGAAGGAATAGTAGAGACTACAGGTGAGTAACCACGCACGTTTTTACAGGCCTGCTGTGGAAAGCGAGAGCCTGGAGTCTGTGTTACTGCGTGTTATGGCTGCAGGCGAAGTGTACACTGGCTGAGGATGTTGTGTTGTCTTTTTCTGCAACAAATCTGATGAACAATATTGAGCTCTTTCATCGGTGTTGACATTTGAATCTGCTGACATCCAGTTGAACTCACTATTGAGCTTCTAATTGCATTTTACTGATTTTTGTTCCTGTGGCAAAGATGCAGAGAAGCTAGTAATAGCAGTGGTTAGCATAAATACATCAGAGAATTTGTGTTGCGGGCATAAAGTTAAACATTTTTTTTTAATCTATGCATTAAAATACCTTCTGGGTTTGGGGGAAATAGAGCCAAGTTTCCAGATAAATATGTGCGTTGAACACTTTCAAACTCTGGCAGGTCCCTGTTAGGCTGTACACATTTTCTCTTTCTCATCTGAAGCAAATTCCACTCCGCCTTTGTGCCTGTGCAGCACCTACCTCATGGCTGCTGTTCTCAGAGGGGATAATAATTTGCTTTCTAAGGTCCCTTTGGAATTAGGGAATTCCATTTCCACCAGATGAGTAATGCCCCGAGTAAAATTCTTCCACTGTGGTCATTTTAAATTCAAGCGTTTATTTGACACAGCTGATGTAGTGTGGGGAGAGCTCCTTCAGTGCTATAGAGGTAACAGTTGTAATAGGTTGGTTCAGAGAAAACAGCATATGGAGGTGTGACAGAGAGGCTTACAGGCTCACAGCGTAGACAGCAATTAGCAGAAATATTCAGTTGCTATTACATAGTTCTCATAGTCATTTAGTGCAGTTTTATTAAAACATCTTTGCAGCTGAGATGTGACTCTTCAGACTGTGACGTGATGCACATACAGTCTGGGTGCAGAAGCCATATATCATTCACAATAATAGCATTATCATTTTTGATATGATAAATAATTCATAGAATACTTCGACTTGTTGACGTCATGATGTGATATTGTTAAGCACAGCAACAACAAGCATGACTGAAAGTAACATTGCTATCGCCTCCACAGAGGAGGAGCTGGCTCCAAAAAGGGGAGCGACTACAGTCGCGTGGATGATGTTTGGTTACAAAGGATCAGACATTTGACAAATCACCGTAGTGTGTAAGATGTACAAGAAGACTGTAACAACAAAAGGGGGCCATACAACAAACTTATTTCACCATCTCAAGCAGAGGCTCCCGGTTGAGTGCGAGGAGAGCCAAAAAGAGCTCATTGTGAGCTCTAAACCAAGCAGACAGACAGCACTGGCTCAGCATTGCATCGCAGAATCTTTGGCAAATTGTACTTTATATTTTGTCATATCTTCAATAATAGCATAATCGCAGAAATACCCTGAATATTGTGATATTATTTAAAGGCCGTAGTGCTCACTCCTTGTGTTGCAGCATTTGGTCTGCTCAGTGTTTGAAGTTGCAGTTTCTTGCTTTGCTTCTTCTTTCTTTCAATGATTTATTTATTAATTCAGTTAATAACCACAAAACATTTGGTGTAAAAATCTAAATGGCATGTTTCTTATGAGAGTGATTGTAATGTGTAGCTAATTAGCCTGAACTTGCCTGCTGCTGTGTACAGGCTACTTTGGTTTTAAGGTATGTAAATATTCAGAGCAGCCATGTGATTGAATTATGATTAGGTATGTCAGCAGACATTTAAAGGATTACAGTGGCTTTCATGGAAGTGTACGGCATCATATCATCCTCATCTCTAATCTCAGTTTTGATTAAACTGGTCTGGACTGTTTTGCTCACCTTTTTACGTCGCAGACACGTCTGCTTTGAGGAGCAGTTGTGGTTCTGTGAAGTTGGTGGAAAGGCTGATGTAGAAACAATCTATGGTTAAAAATTTATGTACAGTGAAAGTCTAAATCCTCAGACGCTTTCATTTCTGGCCAATGTAACTCTGTTTCCATGGCAACCGCTCCTTGAGTATTCAGGATTGCAGCACTGCACCTAAACTTAGGTTTTTTATTCCTATGGTATAGGAATCCTAACACGGTTTCAGTAATAATCCGGGCAAACATGTGATACCGAACATGAAATGAAACTGCTTTGTTGACGACATCATCTGGTATTAAGGAGGATCTCTCTTGAAATATGAAAAAGCACACGGAGGCGTTACTGTACTATGAAGCCTGCCAGAACAGGTGATACAGCAGAGAAAGAATAAGATGAAATATTTATGAGGCTTGTTGTTTACTAGCGATGAAGCTGCCCAACTCCCCAGATCTGTGTTGTTTTTTTGTTGTTGTTACGTGCGGAAAAACCACTGTCTGGAACACAAGTTGCTCTCCGCTGCACATTAAAGCTTCACAATTACTGGCTCCTTGTCCTTCCTACCAGATAATAACAGACACAATAGTGTACCCTCTTTGACATAGTAACCTTTTGTTCCCTGAGATCACACAAAAATATTTTGGACCGACTGAAGTAACGCACTGGAAAAGAAAAAGGAGTGCAGAGCACGTAGGAGCCCTGAATTGTTCCATTTTACTGTAAACTCTGACAACCTCTACATTGTATAAAAAGGTATGAGCTGTTCCTCGCTCCTTTTGAATAGGAGCCCAAGACAGTTTTTGATCATCACCTCAGTATGATGCACGTTCCAAATGAGACATGTAGGATGTCTGGTAGCAGCATATTTTCTTCTGGAGTAATGCCAGTTGTGGCTTTGTGGTATCGAGTTGGCTTTCTAACACAGCTGCGGTAAGATGTTGTGCTGCTGAGGATAAATTGGCATTACATCACGTTGCAATTAATGCACTGTACATGCTGTCTGACGGCTTGCTCTGAAAAACAGGCGAGCTGTAGGGGGAGGAAAAAAAAGGCACAAACAAGAAGCTGTTAGTAGTTTTGGTTGAGTTAACAGCATTAACACGTTTAATGTCTAACAATCAATACAAGCAACACAATCCACATCACCCCCCAACAAGCACCTTTAGAGTCACTACAGTGTCATTGGCTACAGAGTAAATGTGCATGTCGGGCTCTGTGTGTGAGCCATTCCTCCCCTTGTTACTTTGTTGCTGTGAATCTGAGCACAATAAGACCAAGCTGAGTAACTTCTGCATTATTTGTGCATTGCAGGCATGACAGGTGTTTGGATAAGAAAAGAGGACTAACACTGCTACAGTGAATAACAAGAAATGACTGCAGTCCAGCCAATAGTGGATATTTGTATGCAGCACTAATACCAATTAATAATAAATACAATGTACACAAGAAATTCAAATGTTGTTATTGTGGAGTTGTGACAAAAATATGTACTTATTAGATTTTACAGCGTATTCATTCTGAGTCCGCAGTGCAGTAACATCTGCTCAGTTGAGATATGGTCTGCTGGAAAAACTGATCCCAGTTTCTGTTGTTATCTCAGTATTGCTTCTCTTAATTATTATATGAGAGGCATACATGTGGAATTATGTTTATATACTACTTACAACCCTGATTACAGAAAAGTTGGGATGCTGTGGACCACATGAATAAAACAGAATGTGATAACTTGATTTTTCTTTTTGACATACACTTTAATGTTTGACCTCATTAGCTTCATTGATTTTTGTAAATATATGCTCATTTCAAACAAGTTGGGACAGGAGCAATGAAAGACTGGGGCCATGTTTACACGTAGCAGGGTATTTTGGAAAGAGGATATTTTGGCCCCTTCGTTTTCAAAAGTAACATCGTGCACACAACATCGTTTTCAAAAATGTTGTCGTTTACATGAACCCGGATAAATACGCCGTTGAGCGGCATCATAACTGCGCCAAACCTATGGGTGCGAGTGTGAACATAGGTCGCTCACATGACGTTAATTATTTTCAGTTGCATGTTGTGACGTTTCGGAACCTAAAATGCCGTTTAACTTTGTTTACACGCCAACACATAACCGGCATTTTCAGAAATCTCCACTTTGGCCAGAGTTTTTAAAAATGATTGTTTTCCATGAAAAAAACTCCCTTTGTGTGTAAACGAGAGGCCAACTGCATGAAAACATATGCGTTTTCCCTAAGTGTAAACGTAGCCTGGAAAGTTATGGAATGTTCCAGAAACATCTGTTTGGATGATTCCACAGGTAAACAGGTTCATTGGTAACAGGTGATAGTATCATGGTTGGGTATGAGAGAGGCATCCTGGAAAGGCTCAGTCATTCACAAGCGAGGATGGAGGGAGGTTCACCACTTTGTGAACACATGATTGGATAAAGGATATTAGTTCATGAGCTCGGGAACACTTTGTTTACTTCACACTACTGACTCTTGCAGTAACAGTATCCCATTTTTGCAGCTAAAGCATTAAGTTCTTTATGCTTATCTTTAAGCACTCAATGTACTGGATCTTGGTTTAATATCAAAAGTGAATTGAAATACAAAACATGTTTACTTGAAAACCAAACATTTTCCAAAATACTCTTGTTGCCTCACCATGACCACACATGGAAACCCTATAGTTTATAGTCCTGCACTCTGTATGCCCACCAACCACCCCAACCACCTCAATATGAGTACCCTGCTGTGCATGAAATTAGTTGTATATACTGTTTGAGGACACATTGTGGATCTGTGATAAGCCAGGATCAGCTGATAATGTGACCCTTTAAAAGCTATTGCACACTTTTGTTCTTCACACAGGTGTTTTCACTCATGTTGCCTAATTAGACCTCTTCTCAAGCCTGTTTGACTGACAGCTCCCAAACCCTGCTGTTTAGGGCAGGACAACTTATCCTGTTACCATTCTTATTGGTCCATTGAGTTTGGTGACATGATATGATTTCCAGCCAGCATAAACCTGTCTGGTGACCTAATCAGACCGAATGATTGAGAACACCTGTGTGGTCGAGTGTTCTTCACAGCAGACATGTTGACTGGCCATAGTAGGTAGAGCAAAGGAGCTACTAACAAGATTAAGGGTGGCCACGTTGTAGTCCCAGTGAGCCATGACTGTAATGGATGCATGAATGTAGCATAAAGTTTAACCAATTAAAAAAAATACTTTAAAGTTCAATTAGTGTAGGTTTTCATCCACTACTGTCATGCAAGTATTAATTGGTTCATCCAGAGAAATGGCTGGTGGTGCTAATTTTCCAGTTTGGTGCTGATATTTCACTGCAGAAGAAGTGGATGCAACAAGAAAACCTAATTAAATGAGTCAGTCAAACCTCAAATGCTGGAAAACAATGTAGAAAACCCATTGGAAAAATGGCTTTTATGTTCAGTTTGAGGAAGGTCACAGTCTCCTCGTCATTTTTTCTTTTTATCAATACACCAACTTTTCCACCTCAGCCAAGAGTGAAAACTTGTTTGTTCGAGTTGTTTTGTTTCCACTGGTGGATCGAAATGTGCTTCATGTCACAGTGAGCCAGCATGCAACAGCAGGACCCCGAAACTGAAGCAGCTAAGTGCAGTTCAGCCATCATTAATTCCATTATTTACACCTGTGATTTTCCTGCTGTGACATGTCAGAATTTCTCCTATCAAAAAAATAAAAGTCTACAAAAACATGTGAAAATATACAGTATTAATAGAAGTGCAGGGTCATTTTTACTGTACCGCTCCAGAGCTGATGATGACCTGACTTTGACTCATCATCTGATTCAGAACTACTACATGCGTCTTAAAATACATCAGAAGTTTAGATAAGTGTCCCATTAACACCAGCAACACTGTTCAGCATTACAGAGGCTTAAATACCAAGCCAGAGGCAAGCTGTTCATTAGTGGAGCTGATTCTTAAGAACCCAAAATAAACTGTAGCTGCCAGTAACAGACGTTCAGGTTCCTCCAACCATGAAGCCAATCAGTGTATTGCAGCTGAATTCATTTCATGATTTCCAGAGTTGGATTTGTACAGGATGCAGTTACACCACAACACCCTCTGTGTGCCGAGGATGTGTAGTTATATCATTTAAAATGAGGCAGTTTGCATATTAGAGAAATAATAACTAACAATGAAAAACGGGCGGGTGATTTCATTTTCATTACAGAACAGAAAGAGACCTGTCAGCACATTAGTCTCTCCCTGACACTTCGTGTCGTGTTTGCGGTCTAACATGGTGGCAAAACACAGCGTTAAGATCTTCACAAGCTCTGCAAAGTGTTTTTAAATTCACTCATCAGCCATGAAAAGCAATGATTCATAAACTGTAGCTTCAGCATAAACCTTTTTTTCTATGCAGACTGATGTGACTTTCATGCAGATGTGTGGCGTGTGATCACTGCACTTGCTGTGAAATTGATAAAATGCTGCAAATAAGTCATATTTAGAATGTTTCTCAGCTGAACTGCCTTTTTTTTAGGATTTTTAAACAGAAAGTTTACTTCTGGATAAACTTGGTGTTTATTTAAATGCTTGTATTTAGTTTTTTTTTCTGTTTTACAATTAGATTTTATTTCAGTCTTGCACAGCACATTTGTACTGCAGGCAGACGCTATGAACTGACTAATAATCTCTATGTTTGTAAATGATCTTCCACTGGATGTGCATGTTGCACGTGAAGCATAGACAAGACATTTCATGTCTCGATTTGGCAGATTACGGCCAAAATGCTCTCTCCTCTTCGGTAAAGTCGTGTCTTGATTTTGATTGTTTTGAAAGATTTCTGTCAGCCCCCTCTTTTTCATACTGCTACAAGGCTTTCCTATGATTCACTGCTATAGAATAAAAAATAGAATATCCCAGCTATCTGCTCATTTTAAAGTGGGTGTGGGTGGCAGGGGTTGGTTGCATATAGACTGGATCAACTGGTAATGTTTATTCATGTGTTTTTGTGTGCATAAATGCATTATGTGACTGGAACAGCTTTGAATAATGAATCGCCTACCTGTATGCTCAATATTTGAAATTGTGCAACTGTATTTTGTGGTATTAAAGTTTTAGGAAAAGAAGCAGAATTAATATTTATGGGCAAATCTATCAATTCTTAATGAAAAGACATACAGACTCCAATGTGCCAGTGTGTAGGTAAATAAAAAATCAATTACCTGACCTGTGTTATGGAAAGATTTTTTGTTATATAATCCTATCATCACAGCTGCAATTAAGTTATTGCTGTTGTGCAACAAATATACATAAAGGCTATATTTATAAAATGAAACTAATGGTAATAATTGCTTTGATGCAGACTCTGTACAGCAGTGAAGCCGGCCAGCATAATTAAATGGACACATCTATTGCCACTGATTAGCCAAGCAGCCAATGTCATGGCCCGATCTGTGTTTTATCATCAGCAGCAGTAATTGAAATGAAAATGGAGAGCTCTCTCTTTCGCCAGAGGCCTAATAGTTTCAATCATATGAGCAAGAGGCCGTAGCCCTCGAGGTCTGCGGTTGCCTGACGTCAGGAGCTTCAGAGCTTCGGTAAACACTGGCGCAAGTGAACCCGGGATATGAGCCAGCTGTGAAAGCCTGCGCCATCCTCCGGATAAACTGACCATAATTCATTCTGAATCATTACACCGAGAGTGTGTCCTCTCTTCCTGGTGTCGCGCTCCCTGCCACAGCCCTGCGGGGTCAAAGGGTTAAAGTGGCTTCAGTGGGGACGTTAAGGCTGCAGATCAGGTGAGAGCGGGAGTTTCCAATTAAATCTAATGTGCTCAGGGTGAGGACTCAGGAGAGAAGTGGCGGTCCCCGCTGAGCTCCAGCTGCGATAAGCCGCATGCTTGGATACGTTACAGCTCCCTTGTTAAAATGTATTCCATTGGTTCATTTGACTTTATTAACGTTTTCCAACCTTGAATATTTCAGCATGACAAATATGGGTAATGTTTGCAGTGTCAGAGGTGTAGTGATACATAAGGTCTAGATATCAAAACAATAATGTACTGATACACTTTATTCAAACTGCATAGACTACATGATATTACCATTTACTATATTCATCGGAATTGCAAAAGTTTTACCAGTGCTGGACAGTAAATAAACTTTGCTGTTCATTTTATAAAACATAATTCATTTTTATAGAAGAAATTACCCAACAGTATATCAATTAACTTCACCTTCGGCTTTGAGTCTTTAATCTTTAAGTACATTTTGCTGAAAATACTTCTGAATTCTGAATCTGAATGCAGGTCTTTTACTTGTAATGGAGTACTTTTAGATTGTGATACTGCTACTTTTACTTGAGTAAAGGATTTGAATACATCTTCCAGCACTGGGTTTTTACACATGTCAGAATTGTATTTCTTTCTGGTAAAATAGTACAGTAGATTTGAAATGATTTCAGAGGTCGGCTGATGTAATATTTTTAATATTATGCAGTACATACATGTGCAAGGAATGTACATAATATTATGAAGATCTATATAATCTAAGGCAATCTGTTGCAATAGTCCTGCAATGAATGCTAACTTTGTGTTACATAGTCCCATTTTACAGTCAGAGAGGTGCTGGTTCAACTAACTTTTGAGTCTTGATTTTGGTGTTGTTGCGCTGGATTGTAGTATGTTGTGTACTGCATATACTGTACATAGGAGTAATATTTTCATTGTAATTCAGTTCATTACAAGAAGAAAAATTACACCTAACAAATCCTAGAGATGAGTCAACACCTCACTCTGTCTAAAAATTAACCGAACTTTAAAAGCTTCACAAATATTTGTTGCAAGTAATTTGATTACATTATAAAGGCGTTGATGATATTTTGTCCACCCCCTGTATACTGGCATCTGCTGAACAGCTACCCATTCTGATCTGCACGGAGGCAGCCTGGTTAACTTGCCTGTTGGATCGAATAACTGAAATTAGCTTTACTAATTTTAGATAAACAAACAATTCTGTGAGATTTACCTCTTATGGCTACTGTACATACAGTAATTGCACTGGGGATGAACTCCACATAATGGGCACTGCAGCGAACCGGCTATGACATCCTGGATTCATTATCCCTTTTAGATGAACTGTGCAGGCTTCCCGAGGGGGAGCACGGTAATTGTGTCTTTAGGGATTTGTCAAGTCCCTGTTGGATGGCAATAAATCACTGGTAGAGGAGGTGTGGCGGCAGACCTGGGATGAACTTGTGTGCCGCAAGCACCAGAAATGTATACCCCAACAATGCCTCCGCCTTCTCGTCATGCCATTTAGAGTTAGAAGTTTTACTGCTAGGTCTCGTCTATGTCGACGTGTGTGCCATGTTGTTGTGAGAAGGTCACTTTTTCAGTCATTAACTACACAAACTGTAGACCTCAGTATTAACCCCTGTCTAGATGGAGGATGGACACCCAGGGCAAAGTGTTATGGGTCCATTATTGAAATGTAGCTCCACTTGTTAAAAAGGTTATGAGGAGGGCTGTGATGCACTTACACTGTTGGTCATCTGCAACGTTTTTTGCCTTGAAGTGCAGGTGAATTAGCTCTTTTTGTCTTAAATGCAGTGCATGTTGTCTCCTAGCAAGACCCTCTTCTGGGAAGTGTTTTTTTTTTCACTCAGACACGCTCAAGTTTACTGGAATATTCTTCTCTCAAGCTCAAGTGACAAACTTGGAAAAAAACAGAAGGGACAGTGTCTTAACAGTGAGTTACCTCTCTTTAGCACCATCTAAGTCTGAGATCTCTTAAAGCTTAAAAAGCCTCTTTTGTCTCCCTCCTTTCAGCTGTAACTCCTCTTCACGACTTAAGTAGATTTAATAGCTGAGATCAATATGAGATTACAGCTCTCACTCATTCTGTTTTATGGAAGGAAAATGGTTTTCTGATCATTTCTGCACTCAATATATAATAAAGAGAAAATCATTCATAGCCCTGGTTGGTTTGGACAAGTCCCCAGTGTGATTTTTCCTATATGACCAATAGTGGATGTTTGCCCTAAAGGAAATCCATCAATTGCCGTTTTGCTCAACTGGTTCCCTTTACAGCAGTATTCAGAATTGCCTTTACTTGGTAATATGTGCTCTCCTGGCTGTGTTAATGGCCTACAGCCATATGTTCCTCTCGCCTGCATGACACCCCACCTTGTGAGGAGATGGTTGGCAGCTCCTGCTCCTATTCCTTTCCCTTCCTTCCCTTTCCAACAGCCTCCACACTCAAGCAATTGCCTCAGCGTCCAGGCTCTTCCCCTCCCCCACAGCAGTACACTTCTCCTGCCTTTTCCCTCCATCAGCGTCCTCCTTGTTCTCATTGCTCAGCCGATGCTGTATGGGTGGAATAAACAACTGGAACCTACCTTCTAAAACAGGATTTAACAGAGGGAGGGGACTTATTTCTGTCTTTGAAAAGTCAAACTGTAGAAAACGGGTCACTAAATGCTTGTGCATTTTTCTACACTTTACCACTTGATGGTGGTCACCATAGAAACAGATGATCAGACAGGACTTGTGGCCACAATAGCAGTGTCTGTATCACAATGAGCTTTTTGTATTCTTTTATAGGTACAATTTGTTCTTTCCTTTGCGACATTTCATTGAAAAGAATAACAAGTCTGTTGCGAAAAGCCAAACTACTCAGAATCACATTATTCAGACATGTGAAGTGAACTTTCGTCTCTTTGGTAAACACGCTGCCCTGCATCATTATATTCTCCTCTTCTTGGGCATTTAGTGCAGCAGCTTCATATGTTTTAGCACAGATCCAAAAACAAGACAAAGGGAAATTCTGCTTCTTTTTTTCAAAAAAAAAAAAAAAAAAAAAGAAGAGACAGGAACTGGATAATTAATTGCATTAATTATTGTTCCTCACAATCCGGCGATGTTACAAAGGCATTTTGTGGATAGCCTTGGCCGCAGCGAGTGCCCGACAATGAGATCAGGATGAATCTTGGCTGGTGTTGTGTGGCGGTGCTCTGTGCATGCAGCGTCCAGAGTCTCATGCTTGTTTTTGCTAGCATTTTTCTCATACATAACACTTGAGCTGTTTCCACAGCCGTGATAGACTGTCAGGGGACTTTGCTGACAGCACAGCACTGGTGAGTGAGTTTGTATGTGTGTATGTGTGTGTGTGTGTGTGTGTGTGTGTGTGGTCATTTGAGTGAAAGAGAGAGACAGAAAGAGAGAGAGAGGGAGGGAGGTTATTTGTGATTTTGTCACTAAATCGGAGGTTTGCAAAGAACTCTCTGACGCCCACCTTCCTTTTTCAGTGACTCGCATTGTTAGAGTTCATCTAGGGAAGTCATTTGAATAAACCTTCATTTCGCATAGCAGTCAATTTTGAGTGTCATTTGCTTGGTGCCTGTGGGTTGTTGAATCATATAATGACGCTGCCCCACCCCCCATCCCCCCAAAAAAACTGTGCCTGGTTTGACAGATCTGCAGCAAATAGACCTCTGCTCTCAGGTCTTTGCTTTGTCCTCACTGTGTCAAGTGCAGATCTGCAGCTGAGAATCTGACTGAGCCCGTCACCAAACGGATATGATCCTCCAGCTCCTACAACCTGGATGAGCTTCTTTTAGACGAGCCAGTCTGTGAATACCACTTAGGTTTTTTTTTTTTTTTCTCAGCTACTATCAAGAAACACTGGCAGGCTGCCTCCGAGTTTACAGTGCTTTTCTATTCCAGCCCCCAAAGAACCCATTTTATCTTTGCTGTCACTCCGCTGAGTCTGCGGCTGCTTCACTTTGTTAGACCAGAGAAGCAACCAGCTCTGTGTTATCAAGGACAAGTGCATTTATTTAGAGTCTCAAGCTGAGATGGCTTTTGGGCATCAAAATCTCAAAGTTTATTCTCAACACTTCCTGCCTCTTTGCTTTTTGTCTGCCCATAATAGAATCAGCTGGGAGTGTGTGCAATATTGCATAGACTGTACAGTGCAGATACAGCACCTGTAATCTCCAGACAGGCAGCCCATCTCAGTGCTGTGTATTCATTTCCAAAGTCCACTTCATTTTTAAAAATCCCTATCTGCTTTTCATTTTCATATTTGGATTTGGTGTTTTAAAAAACATAATTGTTGCAGAGATGTAACACACCTGCACACATCTATGCAGAAAATGTTTCCTCTATCCCCTGAAATGCACCTTTAATGAGATGCATTTTTTTATATCTGCTTTGAAATTGTGGATTCAGCAGAGGATTATTCTAATGCCGCTCATGCTGTCACATGGATATCGCATACAGCATGGGAGCAGTAAACTGCTTGGTGAACTTAAGTTATGAGGGACTTCTGAAGGGATTTCACACTTGTGCAGGATTGGCCAGTCAGAAAAGATCATATATCCCACAACCTGTATACTGTATTCGTAGTTGGAGATGTCACAGAACAACTCTAACAAGTTGACATTATTTGCAATTTAATTATATTTTATTTTCCAATTGTGTTGCTTTATCCTTTCTGCTTGGATATGCAGTTGTATTATGCTGCATTTAAGATATTTGTCTTAAGATGATTGCTTTTTTACAAACAGTATTGTGCAAATTCATAATTTGTAATTCTTACTTCCAACTTTAGATTTCATTCATTTGTGTTTAATCCAAAATAAATATGAATGATGTGAATGAAGAAATCCATCTGAAAGCATGAAAATCCCCCAAATTGGAGTGACAAGATTTGTACCTGACAGCAATAAACAGAGACGGCAGAATGTGACAGTGGGACCATTTAAGCATTCAAATGTTTCTTACATGTTACAGCAATAAACAGTTTTATATTTGATATATAAGTACATTTTACTCTAATACTTGTTTTCTTTACAATAGGAGATATTAATTGATGTTTTTGGCCATGTGGGAGCGGCAGAACAAGATCTAAATACAACAATGACATTATACCTCATAAAGTTGTTAGAGTAGCATTGTGCAGAGTTAGCTGTTAGCAAACATTTGGCGAATTATACCTCCAGCAGACAAGGAGGAACATTAATAGTCATTCAAAGTTGTTTCTGGCCACCTGGAGAATTAAAGTCTACTGTTCACTCTCTTTTAAGACGTGTTAAGGTCCAAAGATCTCCACCAACTCTTGAGGAGAAAATCTCCTTAGCTGCTAAATGCTCCACTGTGTCCACCTGCTAGTCGCTAACTTCGTCTGTGGTTTGGTCCTGAGCAGGTAGTGTACTGTTGGTTTATCAGAGCTTTTTTGTTTCTGTTGCTGGAAATGATGCTAATGAAAGCATTCATAGTGAAAGCGCATCAGAACGTGAGTTGAGGGCAATAAACACCAAAACAATGACCTGAAAGATGCTAAAACGCTGTGTAGAGCTTAGGGGAACTGCAGAGGGTCATTTTTACCCCTTTCCAATTACACGTAGCCATTTTTAATCATTTGTAACATAACATTATTGATTAGTGCAGTTTTAGGCAATTCTTGGATGCAGGACTTCCACCTGTAATTATGTATCCGTTGTGGAATCGCTGCCTTTACTTAAGAAAAGGTCTGTAGCACTTCTTCCACCACTTAAGCTGATTGATCGTTTTGAAACACTGACTGTTAGCAGATAATAACTTGAACTGAGCCTTCAAATACCCTCACATATTGATAAAACTGCTAGCATAAGAGACAGAGTAGCCATTTAGTAATTTGCAGAATCATTATCTGCTCAAAGATTTTTTTCATTGTACACCTGGTGTGAAATATAAGCTCCTGCTCTGAGAACCTGTAAGCCGATGTATAGACTCTTTATGTGAAACATAAGTAATATTACTGGAGGGATGGTACAGGATCTCTTACTGGGCTGCAGGTTATTTTGAAGGGCCACTCCACTGAGGATTTCAGATGTATTGGTTTTGGCTTATACTGAGTCACAGAGGGGAACAGATAGCTATTTACAGAAATTAGAAGTGTAATGGATCCACAGAGTTACAAATTTCTCTCCTTATGGGCTGAATGAGGGATTGTCTCCTCGTGGATTCTAACGATGTTTTGTTCCTCCTGGTTTTCTTCTGACCCCTCTTTGCTGCAACAGAGCTAGTGCTTTTTGTTTTTTTGTTTTTTGTTTTTTTGTTCATGAGTTGAAGACTGAATGAATTGGATTACATATATGTTGATTTGTTTTCATTGTGCTAATTCTATTGATTGATGAATTTGAGGTTTCAGGTTCTCTGTCAACCAATTTTGTTTGTTTATAAAATGTGAGAAAATACTCCCACCACAAACAGTCAGAGCCCAGGTTAACACATCCAGATACTAACAGTCCAAAGCCTAAAAATGTTTAACTTATAAGAAAAAGCAAAGCAGAAATCTTCACAATTGAGAAGTTTAAAGAGTCAAAGAACATTTAAGCAATTATCATGGCTGCAGATGAATTTCTTCTCAAGTGACTGTAGATTAACTGACTGAAACATTTGGCTCTGAGTTCAGTGTATCACATTTTAAATATGCAAATACCATTCTTTGTGTTTTTGAACTTTTGGTATGAGTTATATATCATGAAAGTGAGTAATATCATCATTTCAGGAGCAATCCAAAGATAAACTGAGGGATTAAATGTTCCCAAATGGGTTGAATATATACTATGTCAAAGGCCAACAGCCGCTGCATTAAACTCAGAGAAGTATTGTGAAGAATCTTTAAAGAGCTCGAAAAAAAACATCTTCTGTTCATGGTTCATTAAAAGTTGACATTTTGGAGGTACACAGAATATACTAATGTGTAATTTTAGGCCCCATAAAACATCCTAAAACAAGAATGCAGACAGATGCGTTTAAAAAGGTGTTCAAAAAATAACCTGAAGTTGTGTGTGAGCTTGTTTGGTTTCACTTTTTAAACATACTGTACGTTAACTGATGGTACCAACACCCCTAACTGCCTGTGACAACGCTGCACGCACACACATTCGCAGTGTGTGTGTTTATGGCACAATGCTCATATGAACATGGAGCCACGGATATAAAACACTGCAATATACTGTGAGAGTGACAGATGATAGAGGAAGAGAAAATTGCTCTGTGCTGCTACAAAGATGACATTTGTAAGATGAGGTCCGGCCTTCACTGATGAGAAGTCACCAAAATATATGATTTACCCACTCCACCAAAGCAAAGACACTCTGAGCTGGGCTTTGTGTTGTAAAAGGTCACATTTCAGTGACAGTAAAGCCATTTTGGTCTGACTCTGGAGCCGTATGGATGATTTGAACCTGCCCTCAACAGAAAATACATTTTGAGCAGTTTGGATCCTTTTTTTTTCTTTCTTTTTTTTAAACTGTCATGATCCAAGAGAGAGACTTTTGTTTTGTCACTGTTACTTTTGACCAAACTCAGCAGCGAAAAGGTTTATGGCTGTCGCATGCACACATTCCTACAGTTTTGTTTCCATAGAAACACTGAGTCCCAGGCAGGCGTGTATTTTAGAGTTACATAAGCCTTTACCAGCAATACGAAATACACACTGACATGGCTACTCTCATATGACTGGATTTCCTATTTTTAGAATTTATATTCAATAACTGCAGAAAATGTGAAAATCAGGGTTTATTACTTCATACTCGTGCTACTTTTAGCTGTGTAACTGTACTCTGTTATTGTCTAACCGTCTCTGTCAACATCTTCCTCTAATAATGTGAAAAATTCTGTCATAAGTCAAACTGTGTCGTGCCCTCGGTAAAAGTCGAGGCACACAGGTCATTGCCATCGCTGTGCCTGTTAATACCATGTGCCATACCAATGTGGGTGTTGCAGAACAGCTGGTCTTTGGCAACACAATTGTACATGTGTGATGCAACTGTGTCTGTAATTATGCATGGCTCAGGGATCCACCCTTAAATAATGTATGGAAATTAAATGTATATTAATGACCGTGATTAAGTCTAGTGCACAGATAGCATTGTTTAGTTTTGAAGACGGGTACAGCTGATTAGACCATCCACATGCGTGAGATTCGTTTGTGTGTGTGTGTGTGTGTGTGTGTGTGTGTGTGTGTGTGTGTGTGTGTGTGTGTGTGTGTGTGTGTGTGGCTGTGTGTGTGTGTGGCTGTGTGTTGAGTGGTTCAAGAGGAGGGGAAACAGGTTCAGCCCCAGGCCTGCAGGGTTCATGGGTTTCCAGAGACAGAGGTTTTACAGTAACTCATACACCATCTGCAGGAACAACAGAGCATTATTAATAGATGTAAGATGAAGCTATTTGGGTCCTGTGTATTACTGTAGCAACCTTTTGCCTCAGGCACAATTTCATTTCACTTGTTCCAACCTTTTTTTCCTATCATGCACCAGTGCAGTTGCTATTGATGTTTCAGTCCTGTATTTATGGTATGTCCAGTTAACACCGCTGCATTGACGGCGCTATTCAATAATGCAGGTACGACTGACCTCTGGTGCTGATTATTTGTTGTTAAACCAAAAGAGCCAACATTTTACACCCTTGGTTTTCTCAGAATCAGTATGTGTAAGCCTGCCGATGATCAAATGGTGGCTATGTTTTGACTGGAGGCAGCTTAAAAGGCTCACAATGCAGTAAGATTTCCATTCACACTTAACTCTCAATCGCTTTGGCCCTAAAGTTCTCATTAGCTCTGCCCGCTTTATTCACTGCAGCTCACTTCCATATGCCTGAAGGCTCCGGGACTCTGAAGCAATAGTGCAGAAGTAATATTTTGAATACCCCAAACGCACTTGATGTTCAGTCTCTTGCACATCTGCAATTGTGTACAGAGCTGTTATCAGTGAATTATTTTATGACCTTGGGAATCGGGCGGAATCGCAGATGCCTCCAGTTTCAGTGATCACATTCTCGCAATCAGCAGCAGCGTCTCGCTGTGAATGAGCACTTCGTCTTAGTTTGGACCCAACTGTCGCTGCTAGAACAATATTAAGCTGGTAATTAAAACATGTGATAATAACCTACTGCAGTCGCTGATTTCCTAATGGATTTCAACAAGCTTGAACATGAGTGCCTCCAGCCATTTCTCTGTGCTAAAATAAGGGCTTTTTGGACTGATATGGAAAATTTGGTGTTTTGTTTTAGATGTAAACCTAATTATAGACTTTCTCTGCTCCCTATCAGTAAGACATGAAGTTTGTGTTTTCATCAGAATGTAGATAGAGCTTTGGTGTAAGCAGTGTTGTATGATGCAGGCAGCTATGATAGCAGCTGTTGAATAATGGTGATGAGTAATCACTAATAAGCATCCAATAACTTTGCATAAAAAAAAATATATTGTTGATCATTAATTCAAACCTCATGATTTTGCTAATTGCATTAATTTGTGTCTGAGGACGTGAGGGGAATTTTTAAGCGGGGATTTAATTCAGAGTCCCCTGTGAGCGAAAATTTATTCAAAGCGCATCATAATCTTCTATCTTGTCCCGAATTTGCAGTGCATGGTTACGGGTACACACACAAACACAGAACATGCGAAATGGGATATTTTGTTTTCATTTGTAATCTCCAAATGACAGAATTTAACGCTTTTAACTAAATTGTCACACTCATTTAGGCTTTTCTCAAGCTGAACAATATTATGTAACAGATTCTTCGTGTTACGTTTTTTAAAATTTTGGATTAAACTGGATCCCTTTATTGTGTCAGAGGGCTCTGAAGAAATGTTAGTGCGAGCTAGACCTTCTGAAGCCGTTGCCTGCAGCCATTACTCCTGTGGCTTTGCCTCTCCAGCAATTTGATTATCTTAATCCTCTATCTTTTGTAGCTAGTAGCCAAGCTTAAGGTGTGGACTGAACTGTTAAGTAGCATAAGAGGTGGTGTGGGGAAGACCTGTGCTTTTTTTTCCACTGACTGAAACAAGCTTCGCTTTTTCCTCCTTTAAATGCATTGAATGTTATTACCTGTCTTTGGTCGGCCTTAACCTGTTTTGTATGGATTGATGTGGAGCCTCAGGTAAACAAAACAGAAAAAAGTAAATATGATTACACATATATATGTTGATATCAGATTTACTCTTTGAATATGCATTTCCTGCTCCTTATGAACGGTAATTACACAGTCAATTGGATCTTCTCACAGTGAGAAGAACAAAAGTCAGTGTTGACAAAACTGAGGATCACCTTTCAGTGACCACATCTTAATTTGCAGCATTGCATTCTGCTACATCTACATCTAAAAAGAAATGAAAAGACATGAAAATGCATGAAATTATGAATACACACTCACACACTAAACACTGAACATCTGTTTCCATTGTCCTATGAGAGACTCGTGCCAGGTGATGATAATGCAGAATCCAGAACGTTTTGTGGTTGTATGGCATGATGTGATGTGTCACTGGTCTCTGCTAGTCACAGAATGGTTTACAGCCCATTCAAACACGGTGTCACTTTTCCCTCCACCTTACTCGCCATTCCTCAACCCCATAGAGATATTCATCTCCTCATGGAAATGTAAAGTTTATGATCACCAGCCATGATCGGATGTCCCTCTTGGACGAAAAGAATGCTGGATGTTTGGACATATCTGCAGGAGATTACCAGGGATGGGTCGGGCTAGATTCTCTCCCAGGTGGATAACAAGAGAAGACATAATGCAAATGCAGAAGACGGGTTGACTGGCACTGTTATATTTCCATATCTGTAGCTATCCTTCATATGTAGAGTATATATAGTGAATATGTATAGTTTTGTATTGCTTTACTGGAAGTGCTAGTTTCATTTTGTGCAATTACTCCATGCAAAAGAGCAAATAAATGAATAAAAGTTAAGTCTACTGAAGCATTTCTGATTAATCTCTGTGACGTATACTGTGAGGTAGCACAATCCACAGTTATATTTGAACCTTGGTTTATGATAATTGCATAAATGAATCAATAAAAGATAGTCCAAAGACAAATAGTGATACACACTGTGATGTTACCTGTTACTTATTTTTAGGTCATTGTGTAATCAGTGACAAAGTGTTACTGTTGGCAGGCAAATGTTTTGGCAAAAGAGTTGATCCTGAAATGTCTATGAAGAGTTTTGGTTGCATTAGTGTGTTTTCAGATGTGAGTGAAGAGAACCATTTTGAACTCAGTATGGAGCCCAGTGTGTTACCAGTTGTACAAAACTAAATAATTAGACTCTATAAAACACAAACAGCAAAAAACTCAGCTGCACCTTAAATTATTTTTCAAGTTAGGCTGGAAATTGCTCGTAAACATCACATTTGGAAACAGAAAAATCAATTAAGCTTTTATTTAGGCAGCTGTCTCTGTAATGTAGTCAGTGCTTATTTATTGAGGCACGTTTTTTTGTTTGCTTTGTGATCTTAAAATGGCAGGAGTCCTGGTGAATACCATATTGATTCTTATGGACCAGTGCCAAGCATATAATTAAATCATGCCTCTGTTTGTTTTATGATGGAGTCATGGAACATTTCATCCTAAAATGTTAGGCTCTACTGTGTTGGGCTGTAGCAACACAATGACACATAATTTTCCATAATTTTTGAAGCCTCAACACAAATCTGTCTTCTCTGTGTGTTTTTGTCTCTTTGATAGGGATGACCTGCCAAGCAAGGACGTCATACACCGAGGACGAGGTTCTGTGGGGACACCGCTTCTTCCCGGTTATCTCCTTGGAGGAAGGCTTCTTTAAGGTGGACTACTCTCAGTTCCACGCCACATTTGAGGTGCCCACCCCTCCATACAGCGTGAAGGAGCAAGAGGAGGCTCTGCTCCTCTCCTCGCCCCTCATGGCTCCATCCCTGTGCAACAGCGGGGAGAAGAACAGCTCTTTGGACTGCCTGGAGACCCTGGAGGACAATGACAGCACCACCAAGCTGCCCACCAAGCTCCAGAAGATCACAGGGCGGGACGGCCTGCCCAAGAAGCTACTAAGGATGAGCTCCACCACTTCAGAGATGACTTACAGCTTTGGAGACCTGCCCATGAAGCTGCAGCGAATCAGCTCTGTTCCCGGTGTCTCTGATGATAAGCAGGCTGGTAAGGCCTCCAAGATCAACACAGAGCCCATGAGTAAGTCAGTGGCAGACTTACCTCCCAAGCTGCAGCGGCTGGCTGGGGGAGGAGGGGGCAGGATGGACGGACATCTGCCGCCCAAACTCCGAAAGATGAATTCAGATCGCTTTACATAAAGCAGGCAACATATTTTAACTTATGCCATCCACCTTTATTTCCCTACCTGAAGTCCTTGTACTATTCCTAATTTATTAATGGACAATATTCTTATATTTAAAGAAATGTAGAATATGTGCACAAATACCTTATATAAAGTAGGGTGATGGAATTGAGCACATTTGTTCTGGGTGTAAGTGTACATGGTATGACGGAAGACCTCTGATATTTTTTTTTAGGATGATGTACAATTAGCACAATCTGGCATGTAAGAAACAGCGCATGTAGAACAGAATCTCAATAATTTCTGGCATGACATTTATTGATATATTATTTTACAAAAACAATTTCATTAGTGAATTTACTGACAGTGAAAAATTGCACAAAGCCATATGATTTACCACGTGGAAAACCTACATTACATGGTTCTGATTTGTGGTGACGGAAGGCACATACATTTGTTTTGAGTTGATTGCTTTTGTTGTTTAATGTAAAATTGTGGCAAAGTTATGTTGATTGCATGCTCCTCTTATTGACTTAGCTATACAAAGGTAATAGACGAAGATGTTTAGCCTTAACTATATTACCTTGTTTCCATTTTCATGTTTGTTCACAGCTGGATTTTTGGTATTTCATATATAGACTATTTTACCATGTGCGATTTTATGAATTTATTGTTTATCAAATACAGAATATGTTGCTAGATGATGCATTTTACGTTGGAAAATGCATTACTGGCCTCATATGACCCGTCTGAACTGGGCACAATGTTACGCAATTTTCACTTGCTTATTAAGGTAACACTTAAGTTGAAAGAGTCAATACTTGTACTTGATAAGCACAAAGCAATCACTATATAATACCCAGTGATATTAGAACGCATTTATGGGCATTTGTCATTAAGTAACTGCTTAGAGCAGTAGTTCAGTACTGTGCAATGACTTTGATTATATAACAAAATCAACTTAATCTAGGCCTATGTGGTCATACAAGACACTCCATTAGAATTTCAACTTAGGTGTTACTGGTTAGATTTAGAGGTGGGCCTGTAAGGAAATCATAACCTTTGTCTCAAGGGCCCATAATCTCCCTCCTCTGTGATGAAAGCAATAATATTATAATGATTATAATCTTTATATAGCCACAGGGTCTACCACAGCCCCATACTCATTCTGTTTCCTGAATACATGCCATGAAATCTGGTTTTCTCTAAATGCATCAAAGACATTGTATGATACCCAATCTCTTCAGGAATAAAGATCTAACATAACTGTTTAACATCTTGATACTTTGCTTAGATGTAATGCATGTTTTACCCATTCAAATCAATCAAATGTTATGAATATACTTATTACAGGGTGTGGACAGAATGATGGAAGGCAAACAATAGTCACTGCAATGAGGTGACCTGTGTTTATGCATCTACCACCAGATAATAGGCCAAAGAGTAATCACTGCCCAAAGTTAAACCTATTCAAATCACTGTGCACGTAACAATTTTGACTGTTCAGCTTAAAGGAATACTTTGACATGTGGCAAACACACATATTCATTTTATCACATGTCTGTACAGAAAAAATATGTAGCTACAGCCAGCAGCCAGTTGTCTAAGCATAGCATAAAGACCGGAACCAGCTGCAAGCCTGGCTCTGTCCAAAGGTGAAAAAAAGTCCACCTACCAGCACCTTTAAAGCTCAAGACCAATTAACACATGATAGTGTTTGATTACAAGCCATCTGTTTAAACTATTTGTTTAATCCTATGGGGGAAGAAATGGTAAAAACATTATATAACTCCATGTAAAAAAAGGCACATATTATATGATATGTTAGCTTTTACAGATCCAGGCTAGCTGTTTCCCCTTGTTTCCAGTGTTAATGCTAAGGTAAGATGTAGCTTCATGTTTACTGTACAGACATGAGAGTGACATGAATCTCATCCTAGACAATTTTTTCTTGGGAATTAAGAATGCCACTACAGTACATACCAGAAAATATATACCACAGTTACTACATCTGTTATTTTCAAGGACATTATTTCTTTGTAAATGTCCCAAAGCAGATGTGCTTTTAGAAATTTAATGAGCAAGCCCCAGTAGAAATGATATACTCGGATGATTACTCCAAATTTCTATATACCGACTGATCATGTGCTTTAGTAGATAACTGGACCAAAACCCTGTCAAAAATATCAAGGGCAGAGATGCAGACGATTGTATCTTTTTAGAGTCAATGGTAGAGTGTGCAGAGCATTTTCAAAAACACGAAAGATGCAACATTCACAGTGGATCGCTCATGCTATTTTTGCACATTTATCTTGCCTTATTGACAACACATGCAGGGCTGCAAATTGATGTGATCTGTTTCTAAATCTGGACCACAACTGTGTCAGATAAAGGATCCCACATCGACATCGAGCCAGTGCCACTGCCAGAGCTCTTTTCTTCTGGTGCTTTCATTGTTTTGATCATACCCTGTGCCATCGCTGCTGCTGCTCATATTTCACAGTACACTCTTTGTTTCATCAAATACGCTGTGTAAATAATAACTGTATTTCAAAAGATACCTTAAAGGACTTGTGGAGATAAAGTCAGTGCCATAACTATAGGTATCACAGACAGATGGAGACCTCTCTTCTGAATCTTTCAAATAAGCCCATGGGATGGATCAGAATAGCCAAACTGCTGATGGCATTCTCCTCTGACTCCTTGGAAAGGGGGTGCAAATCCCTTTAGGCCACCTTAAATCAGCACTTACTCTGCCAGAAAACAATTGCCCTTTATCACCAAGGAGATCTTTGCTCTACATGTCACTTTTGTTTGTTTGTTTTTTGTCTTTTATCATATGAAGTCTCTGCAGCAGAGCCATTGATGCCTCTCCACAGAAATAGCATTTCAATACTAAAATAATTGGCTCAAGTGTATTTGGAAAATGTGGGAGGATTGTAGTAGGAGGCAAGAAAAGGGTTATTCAGAGTTTAAAATCTTGTTAGCATTCCAGAGAAAATGTAAGTCTTTGAGAGATGTCTTGATAATTTCCATTATCAGGTTTCTTGTCAAAATATATCTGACATAGACTCAGCCAGTGGCAAAGCAAACAGCTGGCCCTGCTTGCTGAGGACAAATGAAACACAGTTTTGCACTGAAATGGCAGGAATTTCTATTCCCCTTCAAAACTATTGAATTCAAACGGTTCCCCTCAATACGCCACAGTCAAATCTGTTTACGTGCCTCCACCAGAGGAACGGTGTTTAAAGTTAGAAACATAACTCTACTGCGCTAAAAAAAAAAGAAATTAGAGTGAAACTTCATTGAACATTCCAAATGAAATATGGCATGCTGACTGGCTGTTTGAACTTGCTTCTCTCACTTCTCAAGATGGGATGATACATGACGGATCACAAAGGAAGAATGGTACAACATAAGACCAAACTGTGGGTGACTTTGCACGGCATGAGTCACTGTGAAACAAGACAACTGTCCTCACACCGTTACAGTGGTTTCCTGAGTTTCCCTTTTACTGCAACAGGCCTGCTCTACCATTTCAGATGCAACACATGAATGTGTCTCATCATATGATTTTAAAAAGGACAAAAAAATGTCTTTGTCAATGGGCAGGAGTGGCATGAAGAATCCACTTCCAGTGAGTGGTTACAAATAAGAAGCCAAATACATGCTACTACATATGTGAGTAAGCCAAGTGTGCTAGTTGCCCCTTGATGTTTATTTTTAATGTCTTAGCAAATATTTAGAAAAGGCTTTTTAATTTTTAACCATCCAAATGACTGTCCGTGAAGTCCCTCCCCTGGACTAGTGATTGTCCAATCATAGCTTAGTAACCATAAGTATGGTAGCCCATAAAGAGAGTTGCAACACAGTCAACAGTTGTAAACAAATACTGTGTCAACATAATTCGAACTCCAAAAGTGAGAGAAAGGCAATGCAAGGCAAGCCTTATTTACACCTTAACCCCCTCAGCCGTGCACTCGTGTCCAGGCAGTTCCCCAACTCATGGTCACTCTGTGCCAATAACTGCAATTAATTTGAGTTTGGCCAGCTGACATCTGCTTATGGTAGCTAGCCAAGTGTTGCTTATGTTAGTGGACTGCAGTTAGAATCTAACTAACGTCAGTGTACTCTAGAAACCAAATGAAAGCAGACAAAAGTTTGGAGACATACAACTTTCTTCTTAGCAGTTGGGTCCACGACCTTGGTACCAAAGTGCTCCAGGATGATTGTTGTTTTGGTTTTTTTGTGTAGCTTTAATTTTCCTGTGGATTAACCGAGCAACAAACTTTCAGCGCTGAATGTTGACGTTTATGTTGATGTTTGTTTGTTAGGTTAACCACTCGCAAAGGTCCGCCACTAAATAAGTGGATCATCTCAAAACAAGACAGGGTACATTATTTACATTCAGCTGTCTTATGTGAAACTGTTTATGCCAATTTAACAAGTGTTAGTTGTGTTGTTTGTAGCCATTACAATTGCTAATGTTACACCTTTTCCACCATTAGCCAACTCAGCTCCTCCCAACCGCAGACAGTTAACAAGCCATTTTTTTCTGTCACCTTTTAGTCATTTTCTTGCATTTTTCACCCTTAAGAATAACTTTGGTTCTCAATAAAAGCTCCTCCTGGTTTCTTGGTTTGGTTGATCTGAGCAACCATAAATGACGCAAAACATAGTTATTTTGATTGTGTGTTACAGTGCTTCCTGTGCAGAAAATCACTTCTGGCCCGCCATTTGCATTCATGAGAGGACAGCTAAGGCGTTACAATGCCAGAAAATGCAGTCATTTCACCAACTTGCCAGCTAACGTGCTTGGGAAACGTGCTGCTTTTCAGTTTTCTTCTTCAACGGCTCAGTGATTTCTCCACATGTTCAAGCAGTGTTCATGTGGTGTAGTAAGAGCTACACCCTGTATACATAGTGTATGGATGTGGGTTTCTTTTGCTTATCCGTCTCCATGACTCGCTAATGTTAGCAGCTCTGTCCTGCTTTATTGGATTTGCTTGTCAAGCACTTCACTATGTAAGATTGCGGTCAGTGCTATTGTGACGCACACAGGGTGTGGGTAAAGGAGGTTTCTGAAACTCCTTGACCACTTTGGAGTATACTTAGCATCAGTTTTTTAGCATAATATCATAACATCATGTAAGTAGCCATGAAGGGCATGTTAAAGATTGTGTTACAAGGTTTAAAAAGAATCCGCAGATTAACATTAAAAAGTTAGCCAGGGATAGTTCATGAGGATAACGCTAGCTTCACTAGCAAGCTAGCTATCTGATATCAATAACTGTCATTTCAACTGACAAGATCTACCTCCGCCTGAAATAAAGGACCCATTGTTTCAAAAGAGTGTAGCAAATCTGCCCCCATCATCATCATTAACTACGTATATGCCATATGAGAACAGAAAGATTAACAGGCGTAGCAGCAGTAGGCGGTGGGACTTAGTGAACAGAGTTGTTTTGGTTCTGTTTATTCTTTTGTTTTTCTACATGTGACACTCTACCCATGGATGAAGGTGCTTTTTTCCTTTAAAAAAATCTCCCTTCCCCCTCCCAGATCACCAGTGGGTGTATGAGACTATATATATATAAACACTCCAGTTATTGTGTTTTATCACATATTGAAGTAGAGCTGTATTATCTGTCAGTATGAGCCCGGCTCTCGAGTATAAATGTAACCTTGCTGGACTGACAGTCAGATTTTGTCACCGTCACATACTTGTGGCAAGTGCTGTTACATGGCGATTTCTGTCAAGCGTCAGATTAGTCTTTAGTCTATCTGACTAGAGAGTGAATCAACTTTCCAAGGCCTCTGTAGTGATTTCCAATTCATTTTTATGGCAGCGGCTCCTGACTCATGAGCTCTGGGTGTGATTTACTGAGGTGCAGGTTGGGGTGGGAAGCTCGGTGCTCACTGCAGCTCCAGGCGATCAGGATGGTGGTTAGACAATATCTGCACCATGAAACAAACACGAGGGTGGTATTAGTGTTTGTTGTTCAGCATGCCTTTTGACACTGAACATAAACTGAAGCTACATTGCTAGAGACAGGCTCTACTTGTGGGAATGAAATGAAGAAATTATCAATGTACATGGATATATTTGCCAGTAACATGCAACAGCTGTGTTCTTTAAAATCAACACAATTCATTTCAGTATAATATTACAAAAATATGGTGATATATTATGACTGTATTGCTCATATTCTTTCTAGTATCTTTAAATTGTGTGATTCTCTGATATTTTCCTTTAAACTTCGCAGTCCATTACAGATCCCCAAAGATCAGTGCCGTCCTACGACAGAGCAAACTGAACAAAAGACAAAACTGACAGGGAGATGAGAGAAGTGCATTACAGGCAGCAGAGGAGACCCAAATTGGTGTGTGGGATGAATAATGCATTTGTCTCAATCCTTCCAATCCTGTAAGTTTGTGAAATGACAGTGATCAAAGTTGAGTCTGGAAGGGATGGTATTAAGGGGGAGATTAAAATGGTTGAGAGAGTGTAAAAGAGAACACCAGAGGGGGAGAGAGGATATTTCTGTCTCTTGTCAGATTCTGTCATGACTTGTTTTACATTTACACTTTCCCTCTTTATCCCTTAGCTTCTATCCTGGCAATACAAATAGGTTTGATAATTCACTGTGGAAACAGCTGCCACAGCGTAATGCAGCCGCTATCAAGACAGCACACTGCTGTGTTTTACTCTCTGACGTTTACACAGCAACCAATCCACCCCTTTTTACATATATATTTGCACAGTGGATTGTCGGAAGTTTGGATGCGTGGTAACAGAAAGGTGGAAAGGACAAGAGATGCCAAAAACATACGTCATCTGTTTGTCTTCCATCGTTTTAAACATCCACATACTCACAGAAACACAACCACATCCCTGCATACTTCTGCATCCTCACACCCACACCCACACACACACACACAGCCACAACAGATGCCTTGTCTCTGGTGTATTGTATTTGTAAGATAACGGGCTGGTGTGGGCGTCTGCAAAACAGCTCAGTTTGCACCTGAGTCAAAATCTATCTCTGCTTTAGTCGCCAACAGCGCATGGAAAAAGGAGCTGAGGAGGACACATCACACCGAGCCCACTCTCTCTGTAGAAAACCGAGTCTGTTTGCCTGATGCTCGCTTTATCTGCTCCCTTTTTCATATTTGCTTTAAGATCAGTAAGCAACTGTCGCCCTCCTTTGCCAAAAATATTGCTTTGAGAGCACGGGCAGCATGAAAAATCTATTTTTTTTTCCAGCCACGGGAAGCCACTTTGTGTCATCCAGTTGTGATCCTCAGCAGAAAATGATTTGAAACTCATTAGTGTAGTAATTTGGCACTGAAGAATGATTTATGCTTTTCTTGTGTCTGGTGTGTATTGATTTTGTGCCTTTTGCTTCTTTGTGCATTTAAAGAAAAGAGGGATTAAAAAGATTTTAATGTATGTATATTTGTAAGAACAGTTTGGTTCTAGTTAAGACAAATTACCCCATCATTAACTCACTGAAGGGATAATACAGAATGGGCAAAATCCACGCTTATCCACGGCCATGAGGAATGTGTCTGTGAGCTGCAGTGAACCTTCATAAATCCTACCACGTTTTGTTCATCCATGTGGTGGATGTACGCTTGAGGAAAATGACTCTGCATACTCGAAGGGCACCAAATAATTGTGGTGCTTCAGGCAGAGCCAGTAGGACTGAAATAAAACAAGTGCTCTCTCACAATCCATGCCTGCTAAAAATAAGCCTGTTCAGACGAGGGTGGTGGATTCTCGGATGCATCCTCAGCTCTGGCTGTGGAGGCAACTGTTTGATAAGTGTGGAGCTATGAGGAAGAGATTGTACGTAACCGTGTGCCTCTGTGCATCTGCAAGTGTGACATACAGTCTGTGAATGTTTGTGATCGAGCTGCAGTACAATACAGAGTCCCATCCAGCTGTTTGCACACATCCTACATGGGAAAAAAAGGTCCAATGTTCACAGAGGCAATTCACAAGCAATGCTTGTATAGAACATCCAAACTATGTGACGAGATCAAGTTAAATGAACACAAGCTCTTACTGATGTGGGTAATAGTATTTAAGATGAGTATTCAAATACTTCTATCTGCAAATTAGCAATTAATGATGCATTGAAAATACTACATAATGAGGGTTTCCCCCTGAAGCACTTGTTACCTAGCAACTGCAACCAGAATACATTGCATCCGCATTTTGTCAGGACTCAACATGTTTTAATTTAAGTGTACGTCTAGTTTGTGTATTGCATGTTTTGCAAAGGAGGGAGGTTGTGATTCATGCCATCTCTCTGTATTTTGAGCAGCGGGAGTAAAACCTATGATAGATTCAGGGTGGTTTCACTTGGCTGGGCAAAGTCTCAGTCCTGCAGCTGGCCATTCACTTCATCATTGTCTTCTCCACTGCCATTTCACTGTCTGCTGTGGCAGTGGGATGAATATTTCAGAAGTCTGAGCTGTGCTCCATTTGTAAATGTATCTTGGTTGTAAACAGTGTTGGACTCTTCCCCGGGTAGTCAGGTGTTTACATCCTGGCAAAGAACTCACTGCACGCACACACTTGGCTGTTAGCTAAAATGCATTTACAACAGAATAATGCCACCTCGACCCATTTCTTTCACCTACTCTGCAGTTATTACAGTGAACAGATAACAATCATGTAAAATCACAACTGAAGAATCTGCTTGCATATATAACAATGAACAATGATTTTTGTTTCTTATCAGATTAATTTTTCAAAACAGCCCCCTCAGACCACTAATAATCCATGTTGGATGTCTCAAGATGAAGACTCCAGTCAGTCAGTCAGTAGACTGTGATCCTGCACAGCCATGCGCTTATAGGCTATATGGGCTTGTTAAACGTAGACCTGCATGTAATTCATAATGCACTTCACCCACATACATTTTTGATGCTATAGAAAAATAGAGCAAGCTTACAGCTTCCACTTTCCTTCACCACGGGAGCCAAGCCTCCCATCGGCGTTCAGCCTCAGGGAGCTGATTGGACTAAATGTTGCAGAATGGAGCACTGTTTTCTTTCCCTCTCTGTCTTACTTTCTTGTCGGGGTCATGTAAGCACAAAAGAGCTTAATGTTCTTCCCCTGCTGTTATTTTGAAGGACTGGTGAGATCAATAGGTGACAGGCTCTAGGACAATCAAGATAAAGATAAGCTGAGAGAGGTAAGGTCACTTTTGACACAGGGTTTCTGTACGTGTGAGGTATATCAAAAAGAAACTTGCCTCACCAAAGTGCTTTAATTTAACTTAAACATCATTGTATTACTTACACACACACATCAATAGCTTCCCAATGGAGTAGGCTCATTGTTTCTAATCACCGTACATACAGAAGTGGAGCAAGCACTTCATCTGTTAAAGTCCAGACAATTGAATGAGTGGTCTGCCCAGCTATTAAAAGCAAAAACTCTTACAAGAAGTGTTGCTGTAGAAAAACACCACCTAATTGGTTTGCTCAAACTTACATTTGACCCATCTTTCCTTTTGCCATCTTCCGCATATTTCATTATTAGAGAGTTATACTGAAAGTAATAACATGGAGAAACAATCTTAATTGGGGTAGAATAGGGAGTAGCTTCCTGGAGGCAATGAAGTTGAACGTGGGTGAATGTGATAGCTTTCGCAGCCCTGCGTTTGAAGGCTACATTCAATTATGGGCAACTTGTCAGATGGAATAAATCATTCAGCAACTGTAATGCATAATGCAGTCAAACAAAACTTTGCTGCGAAAAATATTCCCACGCTGGAGAACTAATGACCATGGCGATATGGTGGGGTTGCCTTATCATCAAATGTCAAAGCCCATCATCACTGAGAAAGAGAAAAAAAAAGTAAACAGTAAGCTACCCAAACAAAAATAAGACTTTAACAATGGGCTGTTAAAAGGAGTTAATGTTGATGCTCACCAGCGCCATGAACTGAACTGTTATTTATGGTCAGTGGAGAAAATATTTAAAGCAAATGGCTGACAGTACAAGGTCACACCCTGATTTGCCAGTGACCAGTGGAGTGACAAAACCAGGGCCTTTCCTGCACATGTGAGCTGATGTGGAACAATAGGACCCACCACATAATGTGCTTGACCATGTCGCAGCCTCCTTGATGAAGTGATTCATCAGAGCATTAGCTTAAAAATATATAAGGGTTTTACATGAAAATCGCATGAAAACATTAACCTCACATTGCAGGGGAAAAAAATCTATTGAGGCGTAGCACTTTTTTTTGCAGTGGAATATACCCTGAGTACTTCCAGGAAATGTACCGCAAAAATGCTCTGCCACCTCTTATTTAAACTGACAGGTAGGTCTGAGGGCAACTGTCCCCTCAAGGACAAACATCCAGCATCTGAACCTGGAAAGTTAAGCTGCTGTAAAAGCAGAATGTCACACACAGCAACAGCTTGTTTACAAAGGTAAACCAAAGATCATCACAGCGAGGCGAGTGCAAACTAAATATTAAATTTAAGGACGAGCTTGTGGGCGTTGTGATTTGTACGGTGTTTTCTTTTTTTCAGTTTTCACACTTTGACATGTTTTTGCATTTTGGGATCTATCAAAAAAACATCCATTAAAATGTGTTATTCCGAGGTTTGTGACACAGAGGCAAAAAAAGATGACTTGAATACACAAACTAAAACTTTGCTCACAACAAGTTGGGAGTTTTCAAAGCTGTTGCTGGCGTTGCTGTGTCATCAGTTGGGGGAATTATTCATTCTGGCTCAGCTCAAAATATGCTTACCATCTGTTCCATTTTATTCCAGGGCCCGGCGCATGGCTCATGTTTAATGTATCTGTGCTAATGGCATCATCTACGTACAGTACAATGGCCATCTCTACATGAGGAAATCAGTGAAAGCAATGAAGGAGGGAGACCTTGGTTGTATGAATGCTTTCAAAACAACCTTTTATCTGAATCATTTGCTCCATCGCCTCTAAACTCAACAATGACATGATTAATCACCCTTCCAAAATGTATCACATAGATTAAAGGCCATTACAGTTTCACCACTTCGCCAGCCAAATGACACATTATCAGACATACATATTAGTAACATATCAGTAATCTGACCATACTGCAGCAGTATTTATGATCTATTTAAATCCTCTGGAAGGGAGGTCAAGTGTGACTCACTCTAATATGATTATCCCCCTGAGAAATATATGAGGGACATATGGAAGTGGAATATATAATAAGCCTTTCAGGCACATTTGCTCACACTCATACAACATAAAACATGCACATCAACACATACACCCACGCACATACTGCACTGTACACACAAAGTACATGTTCACATACACATTTTATGATCACAAATCAAACACCAAACAGAATTTCACAAACAAGCTGTCTCTAGAAGCGGCTTGCATAGGTTTCTGAACAGGCTCTGACCTTGCTCTAATAAGGTACAAACCGCACTGTATAGGGAAAAGGCTTTCAACAGAAGGATTATAAATTTTAAGTCCTTAACGTCTGTCACCTCAGGATCTGTGTGTATGAAAGATAAACCAAGGAAAGTCAAGAGGGAAGAGCTGAAGGCTTACACAAAGTTTGTGGGGTCATGATGAGTCTAGCTTTACCTGTCATCTCATTCAAATAACAATATGTAGGGCTGCCACTAATGATTATTTTCGTTGTTCTTCATTACTTATTCACTTGACCAATTTATGATTAGACAATAATAATACAATAATAATACAATAAAATGCCAGAAAATAATGGAAAATGCACAATTTTCCAGAGCTGGAAGGTCTGAGAATTGCTTGAATTGTCCAAGCAACCAAAGATATTCAATTCACAAAGATATAACACAGAAAAGTTGGGGTGCCCTATTGGACAAGTGGCTAAGAGGCATGTCATGTAATTGCAATGCCCCTAGTTCAACTCCTGCCATGGACTTTTGTTGCATGTCATCCCCTTTCCCGTCCGTCTATACTAACACTTAATTACTCTCAGCTTTTCTTTTTTTAAAAAAAATCCTTTATTTACAGCCTTTTGGCAGGGTTGCTACATGTCTCAGTCTGCCATATTGTTATTTTCAGAATATGCTGGAATGCTCTGCTCTGGTGTTCTACATGTTCCAGGACAACTGAACACTGTTCTTTGCTTGTATGTCCACAGATTTCCAACATAGGGCAGCTGTACACGAATGGATAGAGGAGAGAGGCAATGCTCCAGGGATATAAGAACCATGCTGACTAACTCACTGTAAGAGCGCAAAACAAAAAACTAATATTAAAATGCATTGAAGAAAATCTTCTCATTTAAGAGGCTGGAAACAAAGAATGTCATTTTCACTTGCTAAATGACTTGATTGACTATCAAAATTGTTGCCAATTAATTTTCTGTCTGTCTTCTAATTGACTTATTGACTAATCGCCTCAGCTCTAATTATATCTCTTCTGTTTTCACTGTTATTGGAGTAATACATGCACATATTATATAAATATCTGATGCACAGTGTCAGAGGAGTTATGGTACTTTACATATTTGCAAATGTTTGGCTCCAGACACATAAAATCTACTCTGTCGGCAGATCCTCAGCAGGAGGAATTTCAAATGCACTCTGTGATGTGCCAAGCCAAATCTTTCAATTTATCGTCTAATGATAGCCACTCTCATCAAAACATATTTGAATATGTGTATTTTCATTTGTGATCTGCTGCCGAGAAACGCTGGCTCTGGACGAGCAGCCTGTAGAGGCCACATCAAATGGCTCTGGCTTTGAGGAAGATGAGAAAGTAGCATCGTCTTAATCTTTTGCTCCCAGAAAGGGCCTTCACTGCTACCTTTAATCACCTCGCTGCGAATTCTCACTGCTGACTCACGCTTCCTCATTTCATTTTATCCTTGCCCAAAGAGAACCACACCGCCTTGAAAGTAACCACAGTGGACAGCTGAGGTGGCTCATTAACACCAGACATGTCCAGGTCCAGGAAATGTGCCTCCTAATGGCTTAATAAAGACATACAGCTGGGTTGCAGTGCAAGTGTTCGGCAGCACATCTACAGTAACAGTTTGATCTGTCACAGCAGTTTATATGAAAGAAAGACATTCTACCCTCAAACAAACAATATCTGATTTTACAGTTCTCTTAATCAGATCATGGCAATAACACAACAAACAACATCCAGTTGTTGCATCATGAACATGAATTGAAAGAAAATGTGTTTTGAGAATATTTGAGGGAAAACATTTCTGAATGCTTGAAGCCATATGCTCTGCCATTAGTCACAGGATTTCAGAAACCCTTGTAAAACTGTGGCTCCAAATGTGATGTCGAGGGGGGCTAAACAAATTAAATATAGGCGCAGATTTGAAGAGAATCTTATCTCAGTGGGGTAATATCAGTGTCACATTTCTTTCCTGCAGTCACTGACGCTAAAGAGTGATTAAGCATGCAAGATGACTGTCGATTCAAAGGGGAAAAAACTGCACTGCACACTCAGTTAACATCCTTTATTATCCCAGACACTTAATGAAAAGATCCATTCACATACAGACAGCAAGTAATGTGCTGTGTGTTACCTATAAAGATTTTTTTTCTCTTATACAACAAAGTAGAATTTTTCCAAATTTTACCACAAGTCTGTCTGTGGTTGCATTAAAAGAAATATGCCTGGATTAATTCAGTGGGGCTTCTGGCAGTGGGCTGAACACTATGCAGCAAGGAGTCACAAGAGGACTGCAACAGACTGTCAGTCTGCTGTGAAGTCAGCCAGATGGGAGACAACATCTTCTTCACCTCAGGGAAAAGCACTGGACGGAAACAGGTGAAGAGAAAGAGAGAGGGAGAATGAGAAAAAGAACTGAAACAGAATTAGAGGAGCTAACTCTGGGGCTGACACAAGGATGCTGGATGCTGCAGTCAAGCGGCAATCACGGGTCTAGGTTAGCTATGGATGACGGGAGAGGAACTTCAAATATGAGACATGAATAAAACAAAACAATGTGAATAGGTGAACACGATGTGGGGAAACATGTTCCACTCCTAAGAGGCTTCCTGCTGCATGCCGAGACCCTAATATTTATACATGTCAAGTAAGTTAGAGACTGTAGCTGCTGATACTGCAAAACCCTGAAGAATATGTTTGTGCTTGGAGTGCCGGGTCAGGGCAGTTTAAATCAATGTGGTGGGGCTCCAAATATATCACCCAGGATCAAGGTAAGGTGAAAGAGGTGAGAGGTTGGAAAATAAAAAAACAGAAACACACAAAAGCTACATATTGTTGTTCCACGCAAGACCAAAGCTTTGAGGTCTACATAACAGCCCACATGCAGAAAGATTCCCTGCGTGGTGATTCAGGGAGAGATCTCAGTCCCAACTTCACGAGGCACAGGAGTCATGATCTCCTGTCCTGGAGAATATATACTGTCTGTCAGCCACATGATGAGGAGCCTTTATATGGGCCATAAATTTCACAGCCAGACTCAGGCAACAACAATACATGTTATGCCAGGATTCATCACCTGCAAACAGATAACCTTTCTCAGTTCCCACTGCCCTCAGCTCACAGCTTTCAAATGCACTCCTGCCGTTAATAGACTGCAATTGTGAACCTGTGAACCGGGACAATTATATTTAGTTATTAGTCGAAATGTGCAGCATTTCTCTACCAGAATATACCTAATTGAGGCCAAAGCATGTCTGCATTGTGTAACACTGTGATGTATGCATTCAGCCGGCTTTGTCATGACAACGAGGTCCCTCAGTGAAATTATCTTCACTTATTAAAACTGTCTATCAGGAGTGCGGTACAGTTAATGAAATTGCCCAGGTCAAAGCCATTCTTCAGGAGAACACTGCTATCATTCTGGGGCAATTCACTCAAAGCTAGGACCACTAGTCAGCATTTCCCCCCTAATTATGCGAACTGGAGTCCTTACATTCTTGCATCATGCTAATTGTCTTGTCATAGAAAGGCACACATGGGAAAGCCCTGCTGTAAACTACATTTTATCCTGTGAATATACATGGTTTACTGCCATACACCAGAAGAACTGCAGCAAAATAGCACAGTTTCAAATGCACCATAAATCTTTTAACAAAGCTTACATGGAAATAGCAAAGCAGATTATTAAAGGCGCCCATGAGATGGGGAAGTACTGTACAGTACATTCAAGAGGCGTTGCTAGGAAACGCTACTGCTGGGTGAGTCAATGAGCAATCCACAGGCTCTAAGAGGAGCTACAATAGAAGAGACAGCCCAGCAGCCACACAATAATCTCAGTCCACATGGTCATAGCAATTATGCTAATTAATATCATCCTTACAGCCACTCCAATGAAAAACGTGGTGTTTTGCTCACGTACCCACGCCACCCATTTAAATCAGAAAACTGGGGGCTCCAAGCAGGTTCTGCAGGGAGGCAGATTAGAGCTGATAGAGTTATACGCCCATGAACATATAGAAGAGGAAAGTTTATGGGAAGAGAAAGAGAGAGACGATGTTACAACAGTGAACATGCAGTACAGGTCAGAGGATTGTCACGTTAAGTAAAACACTGACTTCCAAATTCTCTTTGTTGCCACTTTACGGACAATATATAAGACTTGTCTCCCCTTCCATGGTCACACTGTGTTTGGATGATACATCGTGCCTTTGTAATTGTCATGTACAGCATGCACAAAGGGAAAATGTCATATCACACAAATGTGCGCACACATGCTAACGCACAGGTAAACACACACACACATGCACACACACGCACACACACCAAGAAGATCAGATAATGAGTCACCTATAATGAGACACAGTTCTCCTGTCAGACAAGCTCTGTCAGGTGTAGAAGATTTTCCATGTTGATGTGGAGCGCAGGCCACCTTGCTCGGTAGGGGTTGTGAGAAAGTGTTTTTCTCTCCCCTGCACAATACCCCCTGCTGTTCATACTGTACACCTGGAACTGATCACAGATATGAGGAGAAATCATTCAGAATACATTGCCCCAATCTTGTACATTTGTGAATTTTCAGAACCTTGTACCTTTTTACAGTAGGTATAACAGCAGCAGGCATTGCAATTGTACAGCCTGTATGAAGAGCATGTGTTCTGGCCATTTTGGACACACTGTATACATTTAATGCAGTATACATGCAATGCATTCATAGGACCCTGGGTCAGAAATGTTACCTATTGCATAAAATATTATCACTTTTTTCAACGCAAATGAAAAATGTAAAATCAAATCCAAATATAGGTTTACAATCAGCCAAGCAAAGAGGGAAAATCTCAGCACTGAAGTCAATGTTTCTACATGCTCAATAATTTTGCAAACAATTTAAATTCTCTATACAATTGCAAATCTGGCTGTCTTCATAAGAAATGTTGAGTGACATAGTTTCTTGCAATCTTTAGGGACATCACAGACATTTACTATATTTCTATGCTTCTTCTCTTATGTATAATGTATATTTCTATGTTTTGTACACCATATTCCTTTAACACTGAATAAAAATACCTCTTCTCGTGCTTTCTGAATCATTTATAATGAGGCTATCCTGACACTCTCATTTACCTACATAGATATTTCCAAGGAAATAGGATTCCCACAATCTGTCTTTTTAAAATCTGTTCCTCTGTGATCAAATAATATCAAGTAACACACAAGCACAATCAGGACAATCGACGTGCATTTACAAGTGCTGATCTTCATAAAACTTGAAACCTATAGCATGTATAATAAGACAGGGAATGCAAGGTAATCCTTCAGTACACCAGGAACACACGAAGGCAAAGTGGCTGTAGGATATAAGCCTGTTAGCACCATGCATCTTCATTTAAAATGACAACATCGGGGCTTGTGCAATATTAACTCCGCATACATGAAGCAAACCAAGCAACCTTTACAGAGCCAAAGAGGCTATTCAAGACACTTCATATTCTTTACATCACCAAATATTATACAAGTGCAACTTACAGTAGGTGCTGCTGAGTAAATTATGACCACAAACAACATAATCTATTAATATTGGTTTCATAATCTTCACAGCAGGTTTTACTGTTTTAATTAGGGCAATAATCATATGCTAATTTTCTGCAGCAATCTGTGACAACCGTGTTCCAAACCAACTGTATTCAGTGGTTCCTTATGCTGCTGACAGCATTTCTCTCTTGCTCTGCAGTCATTATATGAACATGTCTTCCATCTCTATTGAAACTGAAGACACTATATCTATATCATAACACAATACACAGCATGCAGCACGTTTTAGATGAAAATAGAAACCGTCCTCAACTTGTTGATATCAGTTATGCTGCTTGCTTGTCTCAGTAATGTTGACTTGAGAATGTTCATGTTTGATTGTGGGTTTAACCACCATATTATAAGGACAATAGTGCCATCTAATGCACAGAAAGAGAGTTGTCAACATCTTTGCACAGTTATTCTTTTCCGTTTTGTTCTGGGAAATATTAATGATGGAAATATTACTGGCAGCAGCACTTTTCTTTCTTTATCAAATCTACAGTGTGGTTCTATGTGTGAAAGTAAGATGGTGGTGTCTATACCGGCTGTCTGAATTACCATGTATTTCATTGTGGGAGATACTGTATATATATATTGCAATATTAATAGAGACCAGTCATCAGACACACCTGTTTTTGCATCTGTTTTCCTTTTCTCATCTCCCTCTGGGCTTGAGGCATATCAGTTGGAGATGTTCAGCTGATGACCTCAGCATGATGTTCCCTGCAGTCCTCCAGAGTCTCTCCTCAAATCTCACTCTCCCCAGCCACTTTCATGTTGAAGACGAGGCGGGCTGGTGTAGTCTACTGAATGCAGTCCGTGTTAGCTTCAGACCATATGTCACTCCTCATTATGAGCCTCCATCAGTCCAGACTGCAGTATGACTGACAGCACTCCCCTGTGCACAAAAAGGGTTGTCAGGTTCTCTATATATAGCAGTAAAGAACTTCTGAATGTTTCACAGATAAAATGGACTTGCCTCAACTTTTCTGAAAATTTTGAACTCTGCCATTTTGAGTGAGGACACTATACTCTAGCATAGATTAAAGAAACAGATAACATGAATGATAGAACTTTAAAATCCAGATTTTGTTTTGTAGATGAGCGGGGCTGTGTACGTTAAGGTTGTCAATATTCATTAAATTCTGCATTATCTTGTTAAAGTGTTATTCTGACAGCTCACTGGACACACAACACAGCACTCATCAACATGCAGGCCCTCCTGAATCATTTTCATAAACCAGTAGGTGGTATGTGTCAGTCACCATCTCAGGCATCACCCTCTTACTGTACAACTTGTTTTACTCTGGACTGGTATATTCTTGGTAACACCTGCAGCTCCTTTGTTTGCCACGCACCTGTCCTGATTCGGGGAGAAGGCTATATATACTGTATGTAAACTGTCCCTTTGTTCACACCTTTCTCCCCCTCTACTTCGCTGTAGCAGCATCTTCTGATAACATAGCTTATCCAGTTTGGTTTTGGTTTGGTTTGGTTTTGGTTTAGTCACCACTGAAACTGATGTGCTGCCATGGGAGTTGGTGTGTTAGCACTGTGTTGTTTTGACAGTATTTATATAACTGTTTGGTTGTTCTAAGGCAAATTGAGCTGAGTAATTACTGTAAGAGAGACACAGGAAGTTCCTGTTCCACTCAGACCTCGGCCAGTGAGGAGCAAGAGATTCCAGAGGGGAGACAGTTTACCGCTGGACTATATCTCAGCATTATGGTAACTGTAACAGGACAAATTAATTTACTTTACAGATTAAGGCATCAGGCAAACCTGTCCAATAGTTAAAATATAAGAAACTTTTAGATACTTCTGCACTGATGTTGAAACTGATGAATTCAAATGCCCTGACTCTTCCTCTAATGCCACCATGTGGTCACACTTTATACCCATACTCTCTCTTTACTGCACAGGTTGCCAGATAGCACTGTGCAGTCCAATTCTTAACCTCAAAATCATTTTCCTTACATGAACTCAAACTTTAAGGTATAATTCAAAAAATAATAACAATAGAAATAATGAGCCTATTTTAGCCACAATGACAAATGTCATCAATGTGGAGTGCAAATCAAAATTGCAAGACTATTATTTAATTGAAATGAATAGATAAAGCAGAAAATACTTAAGTTTCTCAATAAAACTTAACTTCCTATTGTATGAGAGTTGCAGTTTAACTTAGAGCACTAAAGAGTCAGTTGAAGTTGAAGCACTGAAAGGATTTCAAGTGTCAGTTTAAGTGTAATAAGTTGAAGTGTAATCAATGAAAACATCTGTAATTTCATTTTCAAGTATAAACTCTGTATTTAATTGTCAGTGTCTAAATGCTGCCAGTCGTTACAAGTAGTTACTATCTCCAATCCCAACACCAACTCCAATTAGCGGCTGGAGTAAGAGCTTAAAGTGGTTTAAATGCCAACTGAAGAGTATAGATAGAAGGCAGCTGAAATGTCAGTCGATGTCTAAGCCATTAAAGCAACTGAAACGTCAGTGGATGTGATAGCACTGAAAGCAGTTGAACCGTTGATTAAAAAATAGTTTAAAGAGAAGACAAAACTTAAACTATCATTTGAAGAGCAACAGATGAAAGCAGTTGAAGTCTCAGTTGAAGTCTCAGACATGAATTGTGACAGCAAGTGAAATTTAAGGCAAAGTCTAAGAGAAGTGGTGGAGATGGTTGAAGTGGATGCATTGTTAGCAGTTGAAGTGTCAGTTAAAGTAGCTGCCATGTAAGTTGATATGAAGACGCTGAAAAAAGTGCAAGTGCTGAAAGCAGTTGAACTATCACTTGACTAGAATTTAGTAGTTGAAAGAGGCTGAAAGTTGTGGTGAACTGAAAGCGATGGAGATAATTGAAGTGTGTGTAGTTGGGACATTGTGTAAAATGTGAAAACATATAGTCAATGCTGCATCCTATTCAGAATAAGCATACAAATGTCAATGAAGTTGATGGGGTGAAACATTAAATAGATTGTCTTTGTATGGTTTTGAGTATGACTCATGAAGGATTATCGAATAATCACATTCTGTTTTATTTATTTTAAAGCATCTCAACCTTTTTGGAACTCAGGTTGTGAGCAGTTGAAGTTTCATTTGGTATGCAAGCACGGAGGGTAGTTTAAATGTCAGCTTAAATGCTAGAGCTGAAAGTTGCTAAACTAGGAGTTCAAGGGTAAAGATCAGTTGAAGTGTCAGTGGTATGCGCTAAAAGCAGTTGAACTCTCAGTTCAAGAGAAAGAGATGAGAGTTAAAGTGGCTAAACCAGTTGTCAGCTCAGATGTAAGCACTGACTGCAGTTAAAGTGTATGTTGAGGAGTGAGTGCTGAGAGCTAGTGAAATGTCAGATGAAATTTAAGTCAGGAAAGTTACCGAGGGGTCNTTGGTATTTACAAGTTGGTATTTACAGTTACACTCTTTTTAGAGTGAAATCCCTTTTTGTAGTATGAAAAACATTGTCCAGACAAACACAAACAGAATTTTGTAGTAAAATGACTGTAATTTTGGAGGATACCCCACTTGATTTGTGTAACTCAGACTGTTGATGCGTCAAATTAACTTCAGATGACTTTAAGAATGCATTTTAGCATGAAAGGAGGCATTTTGGTCTTTCTCCTGTACTGGAAACATGCTGGGACAAGATCTCTTTACAGACCGCAAGAACAAGAAGAATGATTATCAATAACTGTCAATGTACATATTGGCACATGAGTGTTGTATTAAAATACATTTGAAAAGTATCAGATTTTAATCTGGATGAAAAACAATAAGATTGATACATGGTATTTACAACAATTTCTGGCTCTGCAGTCTTTGCAATAATAAAGCATGTATGACTTGCTGTCTTACTTTGTTGACAAAATTCAGAAATCGATCAGTATTTCTTTATTCCATAAAAAAGGCTTTTCACCTGAATGTTCAACTTTAACTGGTTAGGTAAATATGACACTTAAATTCCTTAAATGTTGCCAAGACATTCACCTGCTCTCTTGATACTATGCCTTTGAGCTTTAAAAATGTGTTTTTAATTGCTTGGCAGCCAACTGCTCTGCTCCCTTTTCTCAGGTAATTTCCCAAAGGCTGTGAAAACTACATTTATTAAGCCTATAACCTGGATGTCTCAGTAATTAACAATTATTGGCTTATACTGTGTAAACCTATCTCTATTTAGCAACTTATTGACCTCAATTACTTTCACAATTTCCAGTCTTGAATTTGTCCCCACAAAAGCGTCTAGGTCAGTTCTTGGTCTGCTGGACCTAGCTTTATTCTATATTCAACATTGTTTATGTCGACTCAAGGTGTTTATGTCAGCTAAAGGTGTGAACAGAATAGTGGCAAATCTGCACAATATAAATATAAACCGATTTAGGTGAATATTTCAGCAGTAAAAACAGTGCAGTACAGTATGTTCAACCTGTATATTCTGAGATTTGTTCAACTCTGGTAAGGTTTCAGGAACTAAGTTGTGGTTGCTTGGTGTAGCTTGATTTAGTTTGGTTTAGGTTAGTTTATAGGGCATTATTGTAAGGAGAAGTCTTACTTATATGCAGACAAACACACAATCACGCGCACACACTTAGACACACTATTTCAAGAATTACACAACAAAGTCAACACTTATTTCCTGTGTTTTTTTTGATGTGTACCAACAAACCAGTGCTGTAAATTGTTGTTATTTTAATGTGCAGTAGCAACTTTGCCGATCTGTGGCAGCACAGAACCTAAATAGAAGTACCCGTTTTGGTATTGAACTTCTACTGGCACAAGTTTGCAACACTGGTTCTGGACCAGTAGTCAGTTCAGCTCCCCCAACACTGCAAAAGAGCTGTGTTGTTACTTACTGTTATTTTGGTTATTTAAAGCAAAGCACAGTTTTCTGTCTTTGAAGACTGCTGGTCCAGAAGTTGATTCATACTATATATCCATAATCTACAATAAGTATATGAATGGTACTTTATAGATATTACATGTACTGCAAATGCAAAAATTGGCAGTTTAAACACTTGCAGTGCAGCTGCCCTTTGCTACTCATGAAGCAATATATATTTTGTCCACTAGATGTCAGGGAGCTCCCAGATTTGAGAATTAAAATCCAGCATCCAGTTCTCAGTGGAATCAAACCTTTCAACTTTACTGTAACACAATGTCATCAAACTAAAGAAAACTATGACGTCTCATCAGTGTTAAATTCAGATGCCCCCATGTCTAAATGATTTTAAGTAATAATAGCACATTTAGATACAATTTTCACTGTGTACAGTTTAAATAAAAAAATAGTCATTCTGAGAGTTACAAAATTCAGGTGAACAATTTCCAATCAAATTACTATGAAAGGGCCGCTGTGATCAAAATCTTCCTATTTTGAATTTCTGATCAAGGTGAAGGTGATTATTTGTCACCAGGAATTGCTGTCACCTGCTTTCTTTCTACAGCAGCCACCAAAAGAGGGAGACATTACATTAAAAATAAAGAAAAACATTAGCTCCACGTATGAAACCTCCACATACTGTTATGTGTCTTATGCAGTGTTTCAGTTCTCATCACTTTAAGCTCCATATACCATTAAGTTTATTGACCAAATCAGTCTGCAGATGTTCATATGTTTATATGTTTTTTAAATTTGCGCAGTACACTTGACCCTGGCCCTTGTAGCGTTCTTAAATTTTGCTTTTGCTTCATGTTCTCTGTCAATATCTTTACAAATGCCTTCCAACTTAATTTTGAAGTTCATGTATATGAAACTGACACAAAGCGCCATGTGTGACCGTAGTCAGAAGATGGCAATGGTGTCAGGTTATTGCTTGGCTGTCAGTGTTGGTGGGCTGGACAGGCAGCGGCTCCGCGGTGAGCAAGGCTCCTTTCTGCCTGCTGGAGATCTTGTACTGGCTGCTTGAGTCAGCCCTAAGCCGCTCTCCCCACGCAGGGCTCCCTTCACCAGCGTTCACCTAAATCTGTCACACAGATTTGACACTGCGTCACTTGGAGTGCACTCTGAAATGACATGTATATAATGTGGAATATTGTGCACATTTACAGCCTGGACTTCCCTTAGAGCGTTAACAGTTTTCTTGTTTTTTATGAATTTTTTCCCTCTTGTGGGAAAATAAGACTCAAGTTTAAGTAATTTTGAAATACCACTACAATTGGTGCAAATATTTTTTTATGTATAGGCCTAAGATGTTAAAATGCAGTTTACTGTTGCAACTGTTAAATTATTTTACACAAGAGATTGATTGTAATTGTTAAATAAAAACATTCAAATAATTTGACTTTTTAATGGAGAGGGGGATGGAGTAAGAGGGTAATTGATTCATCAGATCCAAAACCAGTTCACAGTGTTACCATATGGGGACTTTTATCAACTGAATGGTGTCTTTATGTTTCTGTGGCCAGTCCCAATTTTATCATCAAACATTTGGCACATTTAGGCCATAAACCTAACAACCCAAATCAGCTCAAATTAGGCTCATAGCTATTTGTGCGTGAGGAATTACCCTAAATGCTGTCTTGTATCTTTTTCCCCGTGAGAAAACAGTTTACATTGATCCCGATTTTAGAATAAATTAACTTCCTATTTCAGATTAGTACAGTATAGAAATGTGAAATATGAAACTGAAATGTTATGGGGACAAATTAATAAGAAAAATGCATTGATAATGAGCATTTTCCCACAAATTAGGTGAACATGCTAAATCTTGTTAATGTTTAATGCACATTTTCTGAACACGTGCATCTATTTTCTCTTTTAGATCAATCACATATTCTCATGGTTAACATTAATTATGTACTTGGTTTTATTATCTGACGATCAGTCACTCAGAACATGTATTTACACACAGCTCTCCACTGACTGCTAAATATTTTTAAGATATTTGCAGTTAAGATTTGCCAATTTATTTCCAATACATAATGCTCTGTGCCTGTTCAGGCTTACATATCCAACCATCTGCTTGTGTCTGTCGTTGTGCGTTTCCTCGATAAGAAGCTCCTGCCTGGAGAAAGTTCAGCATTTGGAACAGAGACCAGACAGCGAACTAAGTGCCCATCACCTTGGGTTCATTTCTTCCCCTCATACGGCTTTCCCTCTGTCGCTTTCTTCTGCAGTATTTACTGGATAAAGTGGTAGCAACTGGCCTTGGTGGCCAGTAAGAAGGATTTTCTCTCCCCAGCTGGTGTGGCTTTGCCTGCTTGTACTGCAGAGAGTGGCTCGAAACTCTGGGTTGTGGTTTAGGGTTCTCGAGGCATAAAGTCTTAGGTTTTGAGCAATGCGGTATTTAACGGAGAACTGAATGATATAATGATGTTTGTTTAGATATATATGACTTAGCTGTGAGCAGTTTCTGTTTTTAAAAACTGTGATGTTTGTGTCTCCAGGAGCTGGACTGGGAGGATCATTGTGATTCACTTTTCCAGTTGTAAATGGGAAATCATGGACATCTGCTCCTTTGGGAATCTCCACCCCTTTGAAAAGAGAATAGAGGTTAAAAATCTGCTAAACGAGTTAGCAGCAACCAGGATCCTTCTCCTCCACAGGTAATGAGTTTGATTAATTTTTGACCTTTGGAAACTTTTCACTCCTTTTTAAGCCTCCTTTTATATTTTCCCACCCTGGGATAATAAGGAGCTGTGTTCTGCAGGGTTTTTACACTGAGGACTTCAAAGAAGCATGTTGTTTGCACATGAATTACATAGGTACACAGAGCTCATGGTGAAAATGGCAATTGTGCTGCATTTCATCAGCATTTCTTTCTATATTTTACATTTTAAGGCATTCATCAAATGTGTGCACTGGATAAAAAATCTAAATACATTGTAAAAATATATGCACAATGTTTCAGATACTTTCTTAACTTAAAGGAAGAATAAAATAACTTTTTTGGCCTATAAATAATAATGCAGGGGATGCTTATTTTCTCACACAGGTGTTTAGAAATCCTCTCTCTGATAAATCATGATTTGTAAACTTACCCATAGACAGCAGTGACAGGTTTCCTCTGATAATGTAGAAAAATGGGGAAAGAGAGGGCTGGGCTTAAGTAGAGCTGTGATTTAGAGCAGAGAGATGCAGCATCTCTCCTTTCCAGTGGAGGCCCTCCTGGGTTTGATTTAATTCTCTCCTTGCACTATTAAAAAGGCCTTCTACTCTCTTCACTGCATGCACCTTGCTGTCATAACTGGCACAAAATCATTTATCAATGCCGCTTGCAGGCAGTGCGACTAAGGCCTTTCGCAGTGTATATTTTTCCATTATTGATTGTGTATGTAATGCATGAAGAAGTACAAAGATGGGTCTCCTCCTGTGTCGGAATGACCATATTAGGCCAGTAGATGAGGTAACTTTTTCTGCTTCATCTACGAATCCATATAGCAATCATCATTCCTGCTGGGAAGGAAACTTTGTTCTTAAAATGATTTTTCATTTCACTGTTGTCTCACTGGCCTCAGCACTCAACAATGATCCTGTGCTGGATGTACGACGAGCAGTTATTTGGTGCAATAAACTGAAAGGCAGTGAATGTCAGTGTCCCCCTTTGTTGTTTAATTTATTTTCTTTTCAAAGTGAAGGGAGGTGTCCTTGCTGTGAGAGTTAGTCATTGATGTGGCTATAGTTAGTCCATCCCCTGCTGAGACTGTCTGTAGGAGATGTTACTTCCTCTCTCCCGCTCATTCGTGGCTTCCTTTGCCTGGGACGATGGCTTCGTTCGGTCTGTTTGGCAGCATTTTGTATGGGGGGGGGGGGGGCACTTGATCAAGAACAAAAGATATAAGTGTGAAGTACAGCGGGGCCACATTTCCAAGAGTTACACTGCACTGGGGTCAAACAAAGTCCCGTAACCTTCTCAACAAAGCCGGCACTCTTGAAATTCGTACTGTTGGGAGTTAGCTGTGATCACTGTGTCTGCATCTTTTTAAATGTGTTGAATTAAATAAATATTGTGTGCCATCGCATGTTGCATAACAACCCTTTAGCCCAGAATAGGCATTAGTCATTTAGATAATGCTTTCATGGGCTAAACAGTATAATAAAGTTGATGCTGATATCAGATTTCAGACTTGTTAAGAAAAGGTTAAATGGTCTTAGCCTCTTATACCAAGGACGTTTTGGAAGTTCTGTCTCAAGGCTGATTGTTTCTTGCATAATGAACTCACAGATGCACCTACATTATGGATTTGGCTGTATGTCATCTACCTTAAATAAATATAAATAAATAAAATAAATATTTCTGACGGTGAGGTTCAGGAATTACACTAAAGTTTATCTCAACGGGAAGGGGAAAAACAAACAAAAAAAATACTGTGAAATAATAGGCAGTGTAATTGCTGGATGTTGATCTTATCTGTTGAACAACCTTCATTTGTTATGTTTAGAGTTGTAATCATACTAAATTGTTTTATCAACAACTAGCTAATGGTCTTATCAGCAATTGACGAACCCTCTGCTCGATAAGCTTAAGGTAAATGGAAAGAATCTATTATCGGCTGAGAGCCCTTTATCTCAGCTGTCTGAAATATTGACACTTACAGTAATTTGTCCCCATTTCCGATTGATTTCTTGTTTTGCTTTCAGGTTATGCTGTAAACAGGGTAAATAATGACAGATTTGATCAGAGCTCCCTTTAGAGATGATCCACACTTAGCTGGCTGTGCTGCTGGCATAGCTCACTCATCAGCTGTATGACTAATGAAGGCTGTAGAGTGGCAATCACAGTCATTTCGGCTTTTCAGTGAAGGCTAGGTCAGTGGTGACATCTCTCAGAAACAGACCAGGCATGTTGTCGATGCTGCAGAGTCTGGTTCAAACCTGAAGATGTTGATCAGAGCTGGCAGGGGATGTGTTAGTTTGCTAATTGTAATTCATAAGTCAGATGAAAGGAGGTGTGGCTTTTGCAGCAGTTTGTTAAAATCAGTGAAACAAGCCCTTAAAGGAGCAGAAAATAGCAAAAAGCTACAAGTGCAGAGAACAGTAAGCAGGCTTGCAGTTAGATTTAAGAGCAACCTTTTCACAAGCATTATGTGAGGATAGTAAGAAAGACTTTTTCACTTGTCCTCATATTGTGTATCCTCTTATTACTGCAAATACATAATATTTTTTGATCATGCATATATATATTCCTACTCCATAAAAGAGATGCTCTTCTAGAGTAAAACTGCAAAGTTTTCAACTTCCTTTATTTTGAAGATCTTTGCCCAAAACTATGATGTCTTTCCTGGGCTTTATCACTTCTATATCGCCATCTGGAATGCATTGGTAAGCCAGGCCTCCAAGGGCTAGCATATAGCTCTCTCTGCAGGCTTTGTACAGGATGAAGAAGTCGTAATCCTCAAACAGACTTAAATTCCTCCAGAAAGGCTCTTGATCCTGAATCCACTCATTTTCTTCAAACGACCAGGCCCAAAAGAGAAGAGATATTTGGGCATGGCTGAAATCCTTGATTGAAATCTTCTACAAGTGGGCACAGAAACACGTGCACATCTGCACATGTGCATCGATATACACACACACACACACACACACACACACACACAAACAACCCCCACATGCACACAAATACATGCACTTGCTCCCCAGCCATCACCTGCTGTCGGTGAGAGCCTGGACCAGGTTTTTGAGAGGGCCTCTCTGAGCTCTTATTAAAAGGTAAACTTCTCTAAGGCCAGGGAATCATGTCAATCACAGGTTGTGTTTTCGCACCGAGCCCAAAGCCTGCTCTCTCCACCCTGTCAGACGCTGTTATCACCCTCAAAGCCATATCAGAATGCTGTTTGTTCTGCGCTTTAGTTTCACCCACACAGTGGATTCAAAAAGGTACAGGTCTATTTGATAGTGTATATTTCATCGCCGGAGAGAGACTGTGTTTGTCTTGCTGTGTTTGTCAGCTCATATTTGAGCTGAGGGTTCCTATTAAAACTAAACACCATATCAGAGGAATATTGCCACCACCAGTCTCTTTTAAATCGCATATTGAGCCCATGGAGTGTGGAAGCAATTTAGTTGTACCATAGTTTATAAGTGTGTCTGTGCGTTTGATGTTTCTATTTACTCTTGAATCCCATTTATTTACACAGAGTAACCTCCCTCCACACATTTCATATACTAGAATAATTATTAGTAAGATTGTTGTTTATAATTTCCTAAAAATAAAATATTATAAATATTTTTTTTTCAGTTTCACTTATTAAAATAATCCATATTAGAATATGGCTATTTTCATTGAGCAGCATTGATCAAGTCCTCAAAGTCAGCTAAGACTTGAAAACTTCATGTACCTTTACCATTATACCAGCAGCAACAGCAATGTCCTGGTGGTGTGTTGTTTCTTTTGTTGAGAACTCTGCAGACTTAACTGCTTATTGAGATAAAGCTGGATGGATGTTTCTTTGTTTAAGCTGTCAGGACATTTGCCTTCACTGGAATTATGTCATGATGGTGTGATTATATCATGTCATCTTTTACTAAGTTCTATTGTCCAAACTGACTCCAGGCAAGTTGTCAATGACAAAATAACAAAAGGCAGGATATAGAGTTTTACCATGTCATTGTGGATGTAGATTCCTGTTTGCCGATAATTAACATTCACCATCTTAATCTGTTTTTAAAGAATTTAAAGTTAGTTTTGAATTTTCAGTACAATTAATTTGAAGATATTGCCATGTAAAATGCTTTAGGAGGAGAAGTCAGGTTATCCAGATATCTAATGAATCTACTTTAAGGTACCAGCACTTGTCCAAAGTAACTTTTTCTCCAAGGATTTTAATGCTTTAAAATCCATAACCTCTTGGAGAAAAAAACAGTTAATTCTGTGAGATTTATTAATAAGACAGGCCTGGGACAGGGGAATGTCACAGCTTTTAAGTTTCTTTAAACCTAAATATCGAAATTTTCTTTTTACATTGAATTCCCTTTTATCTAGGTAATAGGCTTGATATCTGGTGTGAATTCTAAAATCGGTGTCAATTAATCACTGTAAATGCCTGCTAGATCGTCCTCATTCAACCAACTATGGATAAGGAAAACAATAGTGAAGCAGTGAGGTATTTCCAGTCATTAGTAAGTTTGCTGGACAAACTGCAGGATCTAACACTGTGGGTGGCTGGGGAAATAAAAAGGTACTTACGCTAGTATTGACCTTGTTGCTAGACCTACTGCTGTTTGCTCTGTGGCCAGCCTTCCACAACAGACACACACACACACCCACACATACATTATATGATTTTGCATGCATGTCAGAGAGAAACACTAAGTGATGGAGGATGAAAACAGTATTGGGTTTCTGCTATTGTCGGGCAGTCCTGGTAGCAAGTTGTCTTACATAAGATGCATAACAACAACAAAATCAGGCAGGCAGATTTAAACAAAGTAATTATAAATGCATGAACAATCTCGGTTAATTTGTAATTGAAGACACATTTTGTTTCATAAATGCATTTTTAGTTATTCCTATGCTGCTGGAAAACAAACAAAATACAAAGACTAGCTAAAACTTAAGTGTTCATTAGTATTGTAAACGGTACTGTACTCCTGTCTGTTCAAGAATGCATATCAGTATATGAGAAAACATTCCAAGAAGGTTTGTGATGGAGCGCCGTGTAAACAACCCATTACTGCAACTCTGGCTGATTAACATATGATTGTAATTCATCATATCATGTGCAGCTGGTGACATCTTGCAGTAGCATTTATTCCATGTTGATACATGCCTTTGGTTCATTTTTGACAACTCAAAACAAACAGATTGCAAGCTGTTGCTACATTTGCTCAAGATGAATAGAGAAAATGAATCGGGAAATCAGGTGTGGCAGGTGATTAGCACAATCATGCCTGAGATCCTTGTGGAATCACAGTAACTTGGTGTATTTGGATAAACCCTGACAGTGCAGACAGAACCATGTGAACAATGTACAGCATCTGTTTTTAAACACACACCGTACAACCATTTTAAAGTACAGTCTACTGTGTATAACCATGCATTGCCTTGATGATATCAGCATTAATGGTATTAAATAATACTACTGTGACCTTAAAATGTAACCCCACCACCAAAAAACAGAGGACTGTAACATGCTCTCATTGTCAAATTGGTTGACTGGCCTTTTTAATAGACCAGATGGATCTAGAAGTCATTAATGCAATTCAGTTGCTCTTAAAGCTTAATTTTCATATGTTTAAGGGTTTTTAAAAATCTCATTAATATGTCTTAGATGTGATATTCAAATGGTATTCTTTGGAAAACAGTTTCAGTGCTCAGACAAGACTATGTAATGGAGACACTGTCTCTGAATTACCTCAAACATATCGTTGGCATTTTTGTCCTGCAATATATTGTTACTTATTGGCCAACATATACTGTAAACATGTCTGTAAGGACAAATTTATGATAAGGTCATCTTATCATTGTCTTTGCCAAATATAAACAGGCCTATATGTTCAGGTATTCAGATGAACTTATTAATGCAAAAACTACTGTTGAACCACCAAACTCAAACACTGTCAATTATATAATTATGAGATTTTTATAACTTAATATACTTAACCTGTAATTTTGATTTAAAAAAATGGCTTGGCATTTTGGTAATATTTGCTCTACATGAACAGTGTGGAATTACTGCTGAAATGAAACTGGAATGACTTTTTAATCATAATTGTGAGGGTGTTTTGTCCACAGTAATTTGCATCATTAAAGAATTGAAAGATTTCTAATTGAATCAGTCTCCCTATGTCTGCTCTTGGACCAGCATGGAACCACTGGAATAACTACGCCAAACCTTCCAGTAGTCACTTATGTATGGTGCATACATGTCTCTTTTACATCTTGAGGTGTTAACGGGCAAAAGTGAAGAGACTGAGTTAAAACTGCGCTTGGTACCAAATCCTGTTTGCCTTGAACACCGCTTTTCTTGGTAATGTGGGAATCTGAGTGGTATAGTGGGGGACACAGGTGGTGCAATTCTGTTGTGCAGAAGTCTCAGGATGTAATGGGACGCAGTCACCAGGGAACCCCTTGAGTGTGTGTACTGAGGGAAGACTGACAGGACCAGAAGAGAGAGGAGAGAGATTCAAACAAGTGAGCAATGGTGAGGGAAATAGAGAAGCATTTGTATGGTCTTCTCTGCCACTGAAGTTGCAAAATGGAAACATATTTCTCCCCTGACAGCTACAGTAGATCTAACCCCCTGAGTTGAGTTGCTTATGATGTTGTGCAGCGTAGAGGTGGACCGCAGGGGTGTCCCAAAGGCTTGTTGTTTCTTGTCAGAGATTAGATTGAACCAAGCGGCTCTGGTTCAGAGCCTGAGAGAAGCCAGGACTCCCTGTCACTGACCACAACCTCTGAGCTTTGCTCTGTATTACTGTAACCAGATTTATTTCCCATTGTAGAAAAAAATAGATGTTATTTTCAAATCTACGCAGGCATCCTTGGGGCGGTTTCCATACTGCTGAATATTTGTTAACTGGCACACTCTACACTGGCCATGGGGGTTGAATAAATGCTATATATACATGTCTCTCAGTTTTCCTTGGTGATTTCAAACCATGATCCCAACATCCATTGAAAAGATCAGATGTATGATGTATGTCAGATATTCACTCAGCAGACTTTTTAGAGAAAACAATAACAAACTTCAGCGTTTTTTTAAGCGTGACGTGAACTTCTCACAGTCTAGATAGATGGATGAAGCACAGAAGAAGCACTTGTTCATCATGTCAGTTCCAGCCACAACAATGTGACAGGAACACAGTGATTTGACAAAGTAATTGATTTTCTTTCATCAGCTGGGGGAGGTGTTTTAACGACTATTAGAGGTGTGAGGAAAAATGGCCCTGGATTTGATGTTTGTCAAAACTTCCCAAAAAATTAACTTTTTCTCATGTATACTGTAGTAATGTCACAATACGATAGCAAAAAAAAAAACAAAAAAAAAAAACGCCAAGGCACACAAATTAGGATTTTTTTTTT